>JANHFN010005757.1:120241-134105 GCA_032468175.1 Toxicocalamus goodenoughensis
TTCCCCAGCCAGCCATGGCTGGCTGGGGAATTCTGGGAGTTGAAGTCCATGCATCTTAAAGTGGCCAAGGTTGAGAAACACTAACTTAGAGGGGTCTTTCCACAAGCAGACACTTCCAAGTTATTTGTAATTGTAATAACTTTGTTTCTTCAACAGGGAGCAGTGAAGATGGAGAAAAAGATTAAGAACTGAAGCTTCTCCCGGTCTGTTCTCGTGATTGTGGGGAATCGGTTTGGACTAAGAGCCATTTAAAAGAAAAAAAAGAGAGTCAGGAGCAGAATTTGGAATGGATGTATTTCACAGCCTACTATTTTTGAAAAGCGGTGCATTTGGCATTTCCTCTTTAATATATATATATATATATATATCAAAAACAGACCTTCCTGTGCTAGCTCTCTCCCACTACTTGAAATAATCCTCCAGATGATTTGTACCACAGTGACGTTCTGGTTTATATATAGGATTGTAATATACTTTTTTTTTTGAGGGGGGTAGAGCCATGTATTATCTGTAGGAACGTGTAAAATTGTATATAGTTGAGCTGCAGATATACTACATTCCCTGATCAGGCTGAGAGCTGTTGTGTAGCAAGCCATATGTTGCAGGTTTCACTCATTGCTTAGCTGTAGGCATGCTAGTTGTGTCCTTGCCAAGTCCCCTTGCACTGTACAAAGCATTCTGGACCAATGGGAATTGTAGTACTGGCATATTTAAATCAGTTTTATTTTATTCCTGTGTCTCAGAACTTGAGTTGTCCCATTATTGTTTTCTTTTTAAAGGATTTCTGCCACTTTTACATGCTGCTCGTGTTTCTGAAAGGGTCACTCATTTGGAAACAGACAGGAAGATAATTCTCACTTGCAATTAATGGGGGGCAGTGAGTTGACTTATTTTTATTTGTGGTTGGCTAAAAATGGTGATGGTGATGGGGTTTTCCTTGTTTTTTTGTAGGGCAAATTGTCTGCGTTTTTGTTGGATGTGTGTGTGTGTGTGTGTGTGTCCAAATGATCTTCTTGGTTACTGGACAACTTCTAGGTTGACATTGTCCATGTCAACTGTTGACATTGTCCATGTCAACTTTTAAGGATCCGTCCACGGTTCTGGTCACAGTCTGATAGAAGATTGTTTCCCTTCTGCCATCAGTTATCTTTTGTTTTTGAAGCCAAGTACCTGTAAAAAAAAAAAAAAGAAGTTTTAATAAATTTGGCCTTGTTGGGTCTTGACCCTGAGCATGGATCACAACACTCTTCAGTAGATCATTGGCTATTCCATGACTGACGCATGAGGTCTGAAACTTAAGTGTCCCAAGGCCTTTCAGGATGCAAGCTGCAACCTATGGGCTAATAGGCAGCATTCGACCCAGAGGTTCTGCCTCTGCGTAAAGGATATTTTCTGAGCTCCAGTCAACTTTGTATAGATGTATCCTGAACGTTCCCAAAATAGGAGAAGGCCCTGATGGTGACAAGCGCAGCTTTAGTTACACCTTATGTGGGCAGGCAGCTTTGATCCTCAGTAGAACAGTTCTCTCTCGTCTTAAAATGTATTCTCATTCTAAAAAGAAGCATATGTGCTGTTTTGTATCATTTGCACCCATAGTTTGGTAGGGGAAGAACATGCTTGCTTCCCATTTGTAAAGCTGTTGGGTCGTCTGACAAAATGAGCTGCTGAAAGGATGAATTTTTGAAAAGAACTAGATAGAATGAAAAAAACAAAACAAAACGTGGGCAGGATTGGAAAGAAACACGCATGCTTTTAACCCTTCACCTGTCTTAGTTCTTGGAAGCTATGTGAAGGGTAGAAACAGTCATGCGTGAAACATGCCAGGGAGTGGTAGAGTGTTGAGGTGTAGCAATCTAAAGAACTCCCCCCCCCCCAAAAAAAAAAAAACAAAAAAAAAACAGTACCACTTTGAGAAATGCTTTTGTTTCTTGGGTTTAACTTCAGCACTTGCCAACATGCCTTAGATCAGGGGTCTCCAACCTTGGCAAATTTAAGACTTGTGGACTTCAACTCCCAGAAGTCTTAAAGTTGTCATGGTTGGAGACCCCTGCCTTAGAGAGCTCTGCTCTTGACATGGTGGTCCTTGACAGATCCAACCTCTTCAGGCACTGAATTCCCCCTTAACTGACAGCCTTGGATCTGGCCTTCTCCACCCTTTGAGGAAGTTGCAGTCTGAAGTGAGACTTCTTCTGTTAGAGGATGATATGTAGGGAACTCAAAAGTGTGATGGGTCCCAGAGCTGCCTTGGCCTTGTGTGGTAGGAATTTGGACGTTGTTTGTGGCAGCTGTCCTCGTGGACACCCTTCAAACACATTAGATCAACACCCTTCAGTGCAGAAGACACCGTCATGGTGTAACACCATTTGGTAAAGTAGAGTGAAGTGGATGTTAGCAGCATTCCCTTCATTTTGGAGTCTTTCAATTGAGTATTGGAATCAGACTTGGGCCAAACACGCATTCTCCATCACAGGGTTTTCTCCAGATTCTTGGAGTGTCTTCTTTGTTGCCTTGCCCCTCCCTTCACATCACCTCACTTCACTTTACTTTAATTCCAAGTCTAAATTTTAACACAGATTGCAAATGCCTATATTTGGATAACCCCAGGGCAATTCTATTTCATTGGAAAGGTAGAGTTCCAGGTATACTGTGCCCTAGGCTGCGCCAGAAATCCTTTCCTTCTGGTTGAAATATACATGCATCTCTTTAGGTTTTCCAGCTTTTAAAATTAAAGTATGAACCATTAAAAATCTGACATTAGCTTTTTTTTTTTTAAGCTGAGGTGGTATCCTCGGCTTCCCAAATCCATCCCAGCTTGTTCAAGTTCCTTAATAGATCTCTGAAAGATCGACTTACATATCATCATGGCCAGATTATATTTTTTCCTTGAGTTGAGGCTCCTGAATTATTATTATTATTGTTGTTATTTTGCACTATAATTTCCCTGATGATCTGGCCATGTTTGGAGAATTGGAGCAGGTTTGAGTTTGGTGTATTTGGTTAGAGGAAGCAGTTCCGTTTAGCATTATTTCTGTTTTCTGCAGGACATCAAAGCTAGCAGATGTCCAGAAGTGACCGCGAGGGTCCTCCTGTTTGGTCAACCAGGGTCGTCCTCCTGTTCTGGTCTTAAGAGTTGTTACTTCTCTGTCCTCTCCCTGTCACCCCAGCTCAGCCCACCTTTATCCTGTGACCTGTTCCTTTGAACAGCTGAAACAACTTAGCAGAAATCCCCTGAGCATCTACATATATACGTGTGCGTACGTTGTGCCAGTGTGGAGATGATTGACCAAGGAAACTTTCTGTTGGGTCATCCAACCCATGGTGGAGCTTTTGAAGACAGCTGAGCCTCGCCAGATGTTTTCAGCAGCCCCAACCACCCTCTTCTCCTAGTTTCTGAGGTTCTGCAGGATAACTAAGAGGTTATTCAGAGAGCAGGTGCTGATGGAGGCTGTTTGCACTACAATGTAGATGGGATGAGGAGCCCAGAAGCATTGCAACCAGGTTTTTAGTTGGAGTAACTTGAAAAGAAGATACGTCAGACCTGAGTGTCTTGACACAGTTCTCTTATATAGGAGAATGCCTTGTTTACGGTAGAGCTGCTATTAGAACGATCCCTAAGAACGCAATTTCAGGAAGGCTCATAAGCTCCCAAGATAAACCAGTCTGTCAACCTTTGTTGGGGTTGACAGGGGGGAAATGGACCAGTAGTAGTAATATTTGTAGTTAGGCTTTTAATGGCTAAATCCTTTCCGAGTTCCGTCCTTTATAAATGAAACGCTGCTGCCTTTTTTTCTTTTTTTTCTTTGGAGGAGGGGGGAAATGAAAGTTTTCTTTTTTAAAAAAAATGACACTAATGAAAGCTGCCTGTGTGTACATTTTAAACACTGTTTTAGCTTAATTTGTATGCAGATTTTGTTTTTCCTTGTTTGAGACACAGAGAGAGAGGCAACTCTGGGGGTTTTGTTAGAGAAAAACAATTGGCTAACATTTTACGGGGGGCAAAGGGGCTATTTAGGTTGGAAGTAGAAATGTAGACTGCTTTGGAAGGAATAGCCTGAATAATAAAAACAGAGAGAGCATATAGCCTCAGCATTAATCTGTATAAAATACTCACTTCTGAAGAAAAAGAAAAGAAAATTAAAAGGTCTTTCAGGATATGTTAGAGGAGAAACATTTGATGAAGAGCAGGTAACAAAATGTTCTGTTCCACAGCCTGGTTTTTATCTTATTATTATTCAGTTAAAACTTGAATGAATTTAAGACGTCCGGTTCTGTTTAGCCATTTGTCTGAACTTGCACAGTGGTGGGTATAATGGTAAAGCCGTTTCAATTCTGTGTATATACGACGTTTTATTCTATTTGTACATCAGGAAATTTGTGTAACAAAAATCATAGGGGATAAATTTTCCGATTGGGGGTTTAATACAGCTATGAGGTTCGTGGCAATATGCTAGCTAATTAAATTCCAGGTCGAATTTATCTTTAAACTGTGTGTAAATTTTAAAACTGTTAAGATTTCTACTGTATATTGATCATGCATAGTGTGATCGAAGGCTGCTTGTAATTTAAAGAACCTTATTTAATATTCAAAATAAAAATAAAGCTATATATTTATAAGCCTGGAATCTGATGTTCCTTCTGTTTTGATGCACATGACATTGATTGATTGATTGATTGATTGATTGATTTATTATGGGTCATCAGGTCTCTTTCCTAGTGACCACATAGATAGATTTTCTCCCTAAAAGCTGCCAATTAAAAAGAGGGCAAAATATCCCTGTAGACTGTATCGTCTTCTTCAACTTTCGCTTCTAGGCCTGAGAAAGATCTGTGATAACTTTGTTCTACAATAATGTTTGCCAAAGTTAAAAAAGCATAACGTTTGGAGGTTGAATAAATGAATTCTTAAGTGGATATGATATCTGATATTGGCCTGTGTGTGTGTGTGTGTGTGTGTGTGTGTGGTTGTGTGTGTGTGTGGTTGTGTGTGCTGGGGGGGGGTCAGAAATAAGCAACTAGGTGAACCAGTTTGCAGCTTGGCCTGCACCCAAAGAGAACATTAAAGTACAGTCCTTCCTTTCTTTCAATCTCTTGATTTTTCTCTTGGATCTTCCCTAGTTCTCCTTATTGGAGCCAGAGGGCTTTTCCCACCACAAAAATATAGATCCAGAACTTCAGCTTTTGAGGACCGAATGTCACACTCCTGGTTTCGGCTGTGTCCCGGATTGTCCCTTGTCCCCAAACCACAGCTGCCCCACCTGAGGGTCCCAGAGTTGTAAGCGAATGCATCTCGGGAACGCAAGCAGCTTAAGGAAGGCTGAGGGACTTCAGAAATGATGGTTGCTTTTAGTGGCCGCTTCTCCTTTCCCTGCTCAAAGAAACGTGCGCCAGCGGAGACAGAGGCCAAAAGCTGCAGTTGACTGAAGGGCTTGAGACCTCCAACGTTGGCCATCAGCACCCCCCCAACTTTCTGTCTTGCACCATTCCAGAAGAAGAACACCCCAAGTTCTGGGCCTCGGTCGGTCCTAGAATCCAAGTTGAGCTGCAACCACACAGGAAAAACATTCTGCTTGTAATCTCGTCGTTCTTGGCTTATTTGCAATAGACTTGGCCATGCCAGACTCCACCTCCTTACCTGTTAGTGCATTAAAGTGACGTGTCCTAGCCCAGGTGAACAGCCTGTAGCAGGTGGGGATGGGCAGACAGCTTTGCTTCCTGGGCGATGATGGTCACCGTCTCCTTCTGAGGCCGGGTCTGCGTCTTTCATGATCCATGCCAGGTTGGAACAGTTGAAGGATGATGCTGTGGGCACCTGCTCCAGGTAGGCATGGAATCATTTCTGGCCTCTTCAATTCAGACCCATCCTGGGCAAAATATTTGGGAATTGAAAGAAGGGGTTACCAAATTGATAGGTGGCTCTTGCACAGTGGTCTACAAAAACTCTGCCAGGCCGACAACCAATCTCTCTTGAAATGTCTCTTAAAATCCTCTTTCCCTAAATGGAAAAGTTGGGAACTTTTCTTTGCATGGTTAACTTAACAATAACAGAGTTGGAAGGGACCTTAGAGGTCTTCTAGTCCAACCATTAAGTTTCTCCCTAATTCCAGGTTGCTTTTTCTCTCCTTGATGAGTTTCCACCCGTTGCTTCTTGTCCTGCCTTCTTATGCTTTGGAGAATAGCTTGACTCCCTCTCTTCTTTGGGGCAGCCCCTGAGATTTTGGTACACCGCTATTTTGTCACCTCTAGTCCTTTTCATTCACCATCTTCTGGGTCTCAAATATGGGGAAAACACACCAAGGAACCGATTTCTGAACCTCCCCCAAAAACAAAAACAAAAAAACAAAAAAAAGGGAAAACTGAGATCTTTAGTCCTAGATGAGAAAATCACCCCAGTGTGAATATTATTCAAAGACCAGTTCATCTACCTGAGCACAGACCTAGGTTGCCCAAGATGTTAGCAGCAGATAATTATTATGACTAGCGACTTCAGGGTTGTAAAAAAGGGAGAACACAGAATTTCCTTCTCTCTTTGCTGTGTTGTGTGGGTGTCCATGTAGAAATAACATTGAAATTTTGGGTGCAAAAGATAAACCTAGAATTTGAGGTCTTTTAGTCCAACCCTTTGCTCCAGGCTGGAGATCTTACACCACCCCAATCAAAGGGCTTATTACAATGGACGAGCCCATGTCTTAGGCCCACGTAGGAGAATCCTGTGTTGAAACGAATACATTTTGCACCAACAAAAGGTGAGCTGCAAATGGAAAATAACAATTCGATGTATCTCTCTCTCCCCCCCCCCCCCGTTCCATCCAAAGGACCGAGAAGTTACATGACGTCCAAATTCCCTTCCCCTCCCCCTCTTTCTTTTTTGGATGTGAACACCTGATTAACCTTTGTTGCAAGGACAAGCGATTAGATTGTTCTGTGTCGTACATTGTACATTGCTTTACCTTATAACAACACTTGGCTGGGGAGGGGAGAGAAGGAAGGTTGTGCGTTGCTCCGTGAACACCCGTGGGCTGTGAGTTTCACTCAACCCACTTCACTATTATTTTTTTTTCATTCAACTTGTTTCCATCTGAGATTTTTTTTTTTTAAATTTGGGTCTTTGTACTGGGGAGTTTTCCCAGCTCTGCAGATCTCTTTGAATCCCGTCCAAGAATTTGCAAATTTTGGCTGCCTTGGCTAAATTACCCTGATAAAGTTCTATATCTAAGGTATTTCGCCCTTCGAAAGCAGGGCGGTAGGAGCAACGCGAAGTTTTTAAAGGTAGGTCCAGCCTTGAAATATATGTATTGGAAAAGCTTGCAAGAAAATGGGCTTTGGTGAATGGCCTGCCACACAAACATCCTCTCTTCATTTGGGAATAATAACTTCTGAGTGGCATTTCTTTGCAGTGGAGTCCAAGCAGGGATTGTGTTCTTTTTAAAGCGGGGGTGTTCAATCTTGGCAACTTTAAACCTGGTGGACTTCAATTCCCAGAATTCCCCAGCCAGCAAAGGGAATTCTGGGAGTTGAAGTCCTCCAGGCTTAAAGTTGCCAAGGTTGGAGACCCGCCTTCTCCGCCACAATGCCTAAGAGAGTAAAACAATGATAAAGGTGGATGATAGGAGTTCAGTTCAACAAAATGTGTGGCCCACGCCTTATTGATCTTATTAACCCATATAAGATGTTGGTATTACTAGGGACTTCCTTCTCTTACGACCCTGTAATCCCTTAATTCGGGGTAGAATCGGGGTGACTGAATGGAACTGAGCATTTACTGGCCAGGTGCCCTTCCTGACACCTATGTGGAGTTAGCAGCAGATAATTATTATTACTAGGGACTACATGGTCGTAAAAAAAGGAGAACACAAACCATTTGGATCTGTGAATGCTTCTTTTTCTCCTTTGCTGTGTTGTGTGCATGTCCATTTAGAAACAACACTGAAATTTTGGGTGCAAAAGATAAACATAGAATTTGAGGTCTTCTACTCCAACCCTTTGCTCCAGGCAGGAGACTTATACCATCCCAATCAAATGGTTGTCCAGCCTATTTTTGAAAACCACTAGGATGGAGCATCCACAATTCTGGGAGTGTATAAATAATAAGTTCAAAATATCTCAGAAGCTGATCCTTCTGTGCGATTTTAATATGTGAGAGAAGTAGGTTTGATGAAGAGGTTTTCACACTATCTATGTGCCCCTTAAGAATAAATGGAAATATGTAGTCAGACAAGGTGGTTGGGTGACTTGCCATTTTTAAACACAAGAAGACTTGTCATGTCTTCTGGTGTTTAAACTATCGTAAAACTCCTTGAAATTCCTTGAAAAATCAAAATAGAGCTTGAGAGTGGAAACGTTCGAGGTGAGTATAATTTCTTTCACCTTGAGAATTTTTCATTGAAGAAATCTCTCAAAAGTGATTAGTCTTTTTTTATTATTATTATGCACAGGATTCCCCAACTTCCATGGATCCTGGCATGTATAGATCAAGACCCTGTTGAGCTGACAGCTGAGGAAGATGAAGATGTAACTAGATGAACCCTCCAGTTGATGTCTTTGTTCAATAAAGGATCCGTCCTTGGGTTGATGTTGGCCGTTGCTTCTGCTAGGAGATGAAAGTCTAGTTCCTAGATCTTTGGTTCTACCAACCATGAAGGCCAAGAGCAAAGGAACCAAGTGTCGGAACGCAGTCAGTGAAGAGACTTTAGGACAAGAATCTACCCAGAGCCGAGATGATCTTCTAAAATATTCACGGCGCAAGGAAAAGAGGAAAAAGGAAAGCCCAAAGGTGATCTCCAAACTTCCTTGGAGTAGCAAGGATCGGCGCTTGCGGAGGCTGGAGAGCAACGAACGTGAGCGTCAACGCATGCACAAACTCAACAATGCCTTCCAAGCATTGAGAGAAGTTATCCCCCACGTCCGAGCTGAGAACAAGCTCTCCAAAATCGAGACCCTCACGTTGGCCAAGAACTACATTAAGTCCCTCACATCCACCATTCTCAGGATGTCCAATGGACACCACCCAGTGGTTGAAGGCACGGGCTCTGAAGGCAAGTGCAAACTCTATGAACACTATCAACAGCAGTGTGAGGAAGGAGATGAACCAAAGGAGCAGCTTCAGAAGTACTCCACCCAAATTCATAGCTTCCGACAAGGCAGCTAAAGCTGGCTGTACATCTGCCGTTGTCTTCCAGGACCCAAGAAGACATCCCAACCATCAAGTGGACGTGTCTGACTTTTTTCCGTAGTTTTGCAAAATGGAAATCCAGTTTTGAACTTCTGATTTAGGAGAGGACCTGGGCACGAACCCAACTTATGTTCACAAGTACCCTGTTTTCCTTGAAAATAAGATCCAACTGGAAAATAAGCCCTAGCATGATTTTTCAGGATGCTTGTAATGTAAGCCCTACCCTGAAAATAAGCCCCAGTTAAGATTGTCAGCCAGACAGACACCTTTAGTACCGTTTCCCCCCCAAAATAAGCCCTAATGCATCTTTTGGAGCAAAAATTAATATAAGACCCAGTCCTATTTTCGGGGAAACACGGTATATAGAGTCTTATAGGTCATATAGGGTCTCCCGATTGTGCAGGGATTGAATTAGAAGACATCCAAGATCCCTTCCAATGCTGATATTGTGTTATAATCCATCCAGGTTTTTTAAAATAGTTTAGTTTCTTAAAAAGTAAGCATTTTTTAATCTTAAAAAAAGAAAAAAGCCAATATTCCTAGAATGAATGTAAATGTTGCGAGCTGTTAGATGTCCAGGAAGGTCTCCAGATGTTTTTCAAGTTCAATTCCTATTAGTTGTAGCCCTTGATGAGGGATGTTAGTGTTAAGTCCTCAACATCTGGAGATCGATAGATCTCACATTTCTGACTTGAAGCTCAAACTAGACGAACTCATGTTAGTTGTTGGAATTTGTATGACGGTCGTATACGTGTTTTTAATTGATAAATCAGCATGCAAGACTCTAGATGACACATGGGCATTGTTCAAAAAAAGGGGCTTTAACACCATAATCTCCTTTGGGATCAGGACAAAATAATGTTTTTATTCCCATAGAAATAGGCGCTTCAGGATAGAACCACAGTTATGGATAGAGAATAAAGATTCCCTTGTCCCTGTTTTTAGTGTTTCGATCTACAAGGTCTACAGGTTGTGTTTTCATATTTAAAAAAAAACCATAAATAGCCTCTCATTTAGCTGTCTGTATTTTGCATGCTGAAGGAAGATTTATGTTTTCAATCAATGAATTAAATAATCAAGAGTGTTTTGGTCTTAATTTCCATATTCTGGGACTCATGTTCTGCTGTTGCTAAGAAACCTCAGATGTTTCTCCAAGTTGTTCATGGAGAACCCTTTCTGGAAGTCCTCTGGAGCGCTCTAACTTCCACGTACAGAGTTGGCAAAGTTGGGTTTTTTGTGGAGGTGGGAACTCTGAAGCCTGCAACAGGGTCTAGATCTACCCTTAGCTTTAAACATCCAAAGGAAAACACACCTTTGTTCTTGTAGAATGTTGAGATGACAACAGAAAAGCCCACCTCTGGCCATGTTTAGCAGGGAGTCCCACTTGTTTACGTAATCGCTCTATCCACAAGAATAATGTTTCTCAAACTTGGCCATTGGGAGATGGCTGGAGGTTAACTCAAAGATTTTTCCCTCCCCATAAGCTGGACTACAACTCCCAGCTTGCCCTGCCACCATTGCCCCACTGCCAAACTATGTCAGGTTATCAGACACTGTAAAAGGAGGACAAATGGTCTTGTGCATCTCATTAGGCCATGTTCTAGACAAATTGGAAGAGGTGGACTTCACCTCTTGGCAAATGGAAGAGGTAGACTTCATATTTCCAGAATTCCCCAGCCAGCCATGGCTTTCAAGAACTCACACACTTCTCCACTCGAAGACCCCTCCCTAGCTGTAAGAAAACCATGAAATCCTTCCCAGCCTAGCTGGAGATGGACAGGCCATTCCATCACTTCATAGCAGAAGTAATGGCAGACTGGACAACAATGATCCTCTTTCATCCATTTCTGTGAGGTCATCTGCTCCCTGAGGTCCTTCAGCCTTGTCGGCTGTGCTCTGTTTGCGGCAGAGATCAAGCAGTGTTTCTCAGCCATGACGACTTTAAGATCTGTGAGCCTCAGCTCACAGAATCCCCCAGCCAACACATAATGCTGGGAGTGGAAATCCACACATTTTAAAGTTGCTACGGTTGACAAACACCGAGTTCAACTACTATCCTGAAAGACAACAAAGCATCTCTTGTGTTAGAGGAAGTTGTGACTCCTGTGTGGGAGAAAAGGGTCTTAAGATCTCTTGAAGAACGGTTGCAGGAACTGGGTAGGTCTAGTCTAATGAAAAGAAGGACTAGGGGAGGCATGATAGCAGTCTTCCAGTATCTGAGGGGCTGCCCCAAAGAAGAGGGAGTCAAGCTATTCTCCAAAGCACCTGAGGGCAGGACAAGAAGCAACGGGTGGAAACCAATCCAGGAGAGAAGCAACCTATAACTAAGGAGACATTTCCTGACAGAACAATTATTCAGTGGAACAACTTGTCTCCGAAGTTGTAAATGCTCCAACATTGGAAGTTTTTAAGAAGATGTTGGATCACCATTTGTCTGAAGTGGTGTAGGGTTTCCTGCCTAGGCAGGGGGTTAGACTAGAAGACCTCCAAGGTCCTTTCCAACTCGGTTCTTCTATTCTATTCTTAATGCGATGCATAAACCCAGCCTATTTTGGTGGTGGTGGGAATCTCCTTTTATAGTTGTTTCATTTTGGTCGCATCTTATGGTTTCATCAGATCCTGGGACAATCATGAGTTAATTTCCCTTTTTCCCTTTTTGATCTTGTGCTCATGATGATTCGTTATAATGGTGAAAGAGGACCAGAAACAGTTTCCTTCAGACCATTTTCAGACCACATGTGTTCGTTACTCATCCTTTCTTCCAAAAATTATCTTAACGGGGTTATTTTTTTTGAAGCCAACCCTAGTACAGCAGACAAGGCCCAAGTAAACTGTGCGGCTTTTGCAATTTTCCAAAAAAAAAGAAGAAATTGCAATCGGGGCTTTTCTAAATTTCTTCCCCTGCTTTTGAAAGATGGTTCCAGGAAGGGTCACCCAAGTTCACCCCAAGCCCTGTGACCCTTGTGGCTCCTTGTCTTCCCCAATTGAGCCCAAACCCTCTGTGGCTAAGCCAGAAGAGTTATGAAGTGACTTTTGCCCCATTTTACGGCTTTTCTTGCCACAGTGGTTAAGTGAATCACAGAAATTGTTAAACTTTGTAACATGGTTTTGTAAGTGAATCTGGCTTCTCCATTGGCTTTCCTGGTCAGAAGGTCACAAAAGGGGATCACAAATATTGTGATTTGGAGATAGTTATTGCAAATAACTAACCGTCATAGCAGATAGTTGCTTTAGTCTGTCATGATTCAGTCTACAGGCAAGCAACAATGAAGGAACTATTCGGAAGTAACTTCTCTCATTCTTGGTTCTTTGTGCCTGATACCAGCTACATAGTGGATGGAATGAGCGACAGAAAATCGGCATCCTATGGATGTCGTCTTCTCGGTCAAAATAGTGTCTCCATTGGTTTGCCTCTTTCGTCTTCAAGAACCGCAAGAATCTAGTGCTGTGCCCGTCTGTGCATTTTGAGTCTTAAATGTTCCCAAATTTTAGATCTCTTCCTCTTTTCTTTTTTTCTAGACGTTCACAGCATGGTGCAATTCCCACCTTCGGAAAGCCGGCACGCAGATCGAGAACATCGACGAAGACTTCCGCGATGGTCTCAAATTGATGCTGTTGCTGGAGGTCATTTCAGGTGAGGCTCCAAATGGCGGACATGTTGTGAAGCCCCAGAAGACCCTCTCGGGTCTCTTAAGAGCTCCTTGTCTTGGTATCTTCTTGAGATGATTCTGGAAGCTTGGGTCTTCCTAATATGGCCCTTCCCAAACTGGGCTCTTCCCATTTTTACTGGAAATGACATCAAACATTAAACCAGATTCCGCATGGTATTTTCCCCTACAGTTAGTGTCGTCATAACTTCTAATGGTCACTAAATGAACAATTGTAAATCAAGGATTATCTTGTCCCAGCTTTCGCGCAGGAGTTACAGCCTCAGCAATGGGTCGCCAACACGCCTTCTCTTTTTCTGCATGCCCATTTAAATCTGGAATTTTGGTTGTTTAATTTTTCGTGCGGATTTGAACTGAGCAATAGAAGAGCAATTCTTCACAAGCTATGAATGGTGTTCTATTTACTGACTTTCTCTGTTAAACAGTTTGTTCTCAGTGGTGGAACAGTAAGCACAACATAAATCAGGGAAGAAAAACAAAATAATACAGTGACTGGTGTTTATATATTATAGTTGTTACATTTATATACCACCGACCTTGCAGGCGGGTGAGTCCGGGTGGCATACCCGATAATAAAAACAGTATTATCAAAGATTTTAAACAGTAAAACAGTACAGTGTAGCCTTAATTAAGAATTGGCTAAATTGGCAGGTGTTTACAAAAGCTCAGGCAAAAAATCAGGAAAGGAATCGCAAAGCAGGATGTAACCCCATCCAGTACAGTCGTATTTAGATGTAGAAATGTATACAAAAGGTCTTCAGCTTGACAGTTTTCTGTCGCTGTTCTTCTTGAGCCACTGAGAGTGTGGGAGTGAAATTCATTTGGCCTTACACTTCCTGAATTAATAAATGAACTGAAACACAACAAAATATATCTATGTATTCCAATGTCTGTCTGTCTGTGTCTGTCTGTCTATCTATCTATCTCTTATCTATCTCTTTATCTCTTTCTTATCTATCTATCTACCGTGTTTCTCATATAATAAGGCTGGGTCTTATTTTTTTTGAGCCCCGAAAAAATGGCTAGG
>JANHFN010005757.1:148470-163218 GCA_032468175.1 Toxicocalamus goodenoughensis
CCTCCCTCTCTTTCTCTTTCTCCCCTTACCTGTTGCATTGCTTAATTTCTCGGAAGAGGTCTTTGGTATGACAGGTGGGTTGTTGAACATATCCACTAAAGGGCTGGTGTAAGCTCTCCCCGGAGGGGCTGGGGGCACCTTAGGAGAATGCCTTCGGAGGGAATCATAATTATTTCCAACCTGCCGACCAAAAGGTAAAGCGTCAATATTGTGAAACAACGCACAAAGGCATGAATAAATACTAGCGATTTTATTGGCTTATCCAAATAGAATTCTTTCCTTTGAAAAGTTTTTTCCTTAATTAGATTCACTTGCTGGTTTTCCAGGTTGATTCTATCCCAGAATATATGGAAGCTCAGCTCGGGAATGAATGCAAACTAGATTATATTTGTAGGGTAAAAATTAGGGGCACCGGTGCAATTTGAGGCATTCATAAAGTAACAGCTGTGTTTCTGTGGGGAATTTAAGGTGCCTGACTAGAGACCAGGAGATGGTGAGTTCTAGTCCCGCCTCAGGCATGAAAGCTGGCTCAATGACTTTGGGCTAGTCACCAGGAGACAGTGAGTTCTAGTCCTGCCTTAGGCATGAAAGCCAGCTGGATGACTTTGGGCCAATCACCAGGAGACGGTGAATTCTAGTCCTTCCTTAGGCATGGAAGCTGGCTCAATGGCTTTGGGCCAATCACCAGGAGATGGTGAATTCTAGTCCTTCCTTAGGCATGGAAGCTGGCTCAATGACTTTGGGCCAATCACCAGGAGATGGTGAATTCTAATCCCGCTTTAGGCCTTCTGGGTGAGTTTGGGTCAATTACCAGGAGAGTGGGAGTTCTAGTCCCACCTTAGGCATGAAAGCCAGCAGGGTGACCTTGGACAGTCCCTCTCTCTCAGCCCAACCCACCTCACCAAGTTGTTGTGGGGAAAATAGGAGGAGGAAGGACTATTGTGTATATTATGTATACTGATCATAAAAGTAATAAAGTTGGGATAAGCATCTAATGAATAAATATGGGTGGTGTTTGAATTGTACACTTGTGTCCACCGTGCTGGACTGCCTCTACTCAGCTCCTAAGGTGAAATGGGAATCTCACCAGGTTGTTCCTCTCTATCATTGGGGAAGGCAGGGGAGTCCCCGATATCGAAACGGATCCGGTTGACTTGATCTCATCGATCATATTCATGACGGTCTCTGGAACCTTGGTGGCATCGCTGCAGGTTTCCAACCAGGCCGGCAACTTGGTGTTAAGTATCTCTGAGCACTACAAGGAATCCGAGGAAAATATAAATTGAAGAACAGAATAGCAGAGTTGGAAGGGACCTTGGAGGTCTTCTAGTCCAACCCCCTGCCTAGCCAGGAAACCCTACACCATTTCAGACAAAGGGCTATCTAATATCTTTTTAAAAACTTCCAGTGTTGGAGCATTTTCACAACTTCTGAAGGCTGTTCCATTGATTAATTGTTCTCACTATCTCCTTAATTCCAGGTTGCTTCTCTCCTTGATTATCCATCCGTTGCTTCTTTGTCCTGCCTCCAGGTGCTTTGGAGAACAGCTTGACTTCCTCTCCTTTGGGGCAGCCCCTGAGATATTGGAAGACTGCTATCCTATCTCTCCTAATTTCATACAGAACCAGAAAAAGAAGATGCTTCCCTCAAGCAAATCTAGGAATTGGCTACGGTTTGGATTACAATTTTGTTTCATGGCAGCAAATGTTTAGAGAAATGCCTGTTGTGGGTGTACTTGGGATACAGCATTCACATGACACCCCCCCCCCCAAAAAAAGATGTTGAGACTTTGGAAAAAAGGCAGAGAAGATGATTAAATGCCTGGAGACTAAAACCTATGAAGAATGGTTGCTGGATTTGGGTATGGATAGGAATATGTAGAGCAAAGAAGGACCGGGGAGCACGTGAGAGCAGCCTTCCAGTATTTGAGGGGATGCCACAAAGAAAAGGGGGGTCAATTTATTCTCCAAAACACCAGAAGGCAAGATGAGAAGCAAAGGATGGAAACTAAGCAAGGAGACAAACAACCGGGGACTAAGGAGAAATTTCTTGACAGTGAAAACAATTCAACAGTGGAACAACTTGCCTCCAGAAGTTGTGAGTGCTTCAAGCCCTTGTGGTTTTTAAGAAGAGACTGGACAGCAGCCACTTGTCTGAAAAAGGGCTTCCTGTTTGAGAAAGGGGTTGGGCTGGTCCCTTCCAGCTCTATTTTGATTGATGGATACAGGTCCTTCTTCCACAACTCACCTCCACATGGTAATGGTGCAGGCGTTGAGCAAAATTGCAGTGCTTGTCAACCAGGAAGCAAAATCTTTTCTTCTCTTCAAGCAAAGCTTCCCTGCAACCCTCCGCAATAAATCTTTGGATATCGCTCTGTCGGGAGCTTACGGTTTCCAAATACTAGATAAAGCATGAAAATACCGGATTCAGACAATCACACACACAACTCTTGTGCTATTTGAGATATTTCCAGCCCATTTTCGAGGACATCCCCTCTCAAGTCAACAGTCCAATAATGAAACTCTCATTCTCATTCTCTCTCTTTCTCATCTATCTGTCTGTCCGTCTGTCTCTTCATTATTTCATTTCATTTCGTTTCATTTATATGCCAACCCTCTCGTCCAGCTGTAAAAAGTGTGGAAGCAATTAAAATCACAATTGTGCAACGCTAAATAAAAACTAGAACCCATGAAACGGACGGCACATTACATGTATTAAAGTAGTAAGGGAAATAGCAAAAATAAAAACTAAAAAAAATAAAGTAGCAAAATAAAAACAACTTAGTATTCTTCCAATATTCAGGCCTGGGAAAGAGAGATTCTTGTACAACTTGAGTTTAATGGCAGCTTCAAACTTTAATTTTTTCTCAAATAGAACTGCGCAGTCCAGTCACATTCTGCCACTCTGTATCAACACGCACAAATATCATTTATCTTCCAACGCATATATATTCCCTTGATAAGGCTGCCAACCTACACAATAGCCAATTAATTTTTCCAGGACAGGAAGATTATCTGTTGACATGAAGAAAGGTGATAAATATTGTTGCCACATCATGTCAAGAGACTAACTTTATCCCCCAGCATGTTTTTTTTAAAAAAAATCTTTCTTAAGGCACTTTGGGATACTCCAAGGAGAAGAAAACAGGTTTGAATCCAGATTATATGTGAATGGATGTCAAGAATTCACTTCTCGTTCCCGCTTTGGTTGAGCTTAGTATAACGGAAGGTGAAGGTTAAGGTGAAGGTTAATTGTTGGTCATCTGTGTAAATGAAGAGCAGAAGTCAAAATACTTGTGCTGTGCATGTTCAAAGAATCCTTTGCTTTTCTGAAAATAATCTCAATATCAATTCATAGTGTTACAGGTAATCCTCAATTTACGACAGTTCGTTCAAAGTTACAACGGCACTGGAAAAAGTGACTTATGATCATTTTTTCACACTTACGACTGTTGCGGTGTCCCCATGGTCACGTGATCAAAATTCAGATGCTTGGCAACTGACTCATATTTATGATGATTGCCGTATCCCTGGGTCACGTCTGTTTTGTGACCTTCTCACAAGCAAAGTCAATGGGGCAGCCAGATTTATTTCACAATTGAGTTATTCACTTAACAAAGGTGGCAAGAAAGGTTGTAAAATGCGGCAAAGCCCACTTATCAGATGTGTCACTTAACATATATTTTGGGCTCAATTGTGGTCGTAAGTCAAGGACTACCTGTATTAACGCTGAAGAGGAACATTAATACTTCTAATACCTAGTGGTAGAGGGAGGAGACCAGAAAGGTTATTTATGTAAGTAACAGCATGAATAACACTAAATTGTGGTGTGGTGGCCTAGAGGTGGAGCTCCCAGCTCGCAATCAGGAGGCTGTGAGTTCGATCCCAGGTAGAGGCAGATATGTCTTTCTCTGGGCGCACTGAGAATATATCAACAAAACTCCGCATTGGGGACAGGAAGGGCATCGGGCCAAGTAAACACTCAGCTCCATTCAGTTGCCCAGACTTCATCTCGTAAGAGATTATGGGGTCATTAAAAGGAGATGATGATGATGATGACTACATTACAAAAGGCTCGGCCTCTTTAGAAGTTAAAGGGTTTGAATTTTAACAAACATGAAGTAAGCTTGACTTAACTTTCAAACTAATACGGGAAGGAAACTTGAGTCAAGGTGAAGGTACCAACCTCGGATTCTCTATGTTCGTATTTAATGGCGTTCCGTCCCCCTTGGCTTTTCCGCCTGATTTTTTTCAGTTCGGCCTGAGATTTTTCCAAAGAATCTAACTTGCTTCGGTGCTCGTTTTGGTACCTCTTCAGAGTAGCCTGTAAGGAGAAGGTTCACAGAGGTCTTTGTAGAAAGAAGACCGTCGGGGAGGTTGGGAATCTGGTATCCACGGGTTCCTACTTAGAGGAGGAAAGCTGACAACATCATGCTAAAAAAAAAATATAGGAGCTTGTTCCCCACTGTTCTGCAACTGTAGGGAATAACAGTATTATTATAGTTATTATAGTTTATTAGGACATGCTTCAACCCGTTGAAAAATTACGAGTGGAACATGCATGAGAAAACAGAAAAATAGAAGTCAAGAAATTGTTCACAGAAAACTGGAGGTTCCTCATATCTCTTGCTGCCTTCCTTTATTTTACTTTATTTTATTTTTATGCATGGCGATATTATCTCACCTTTTAGATCAAGGGTCTTCAAACTTGGCAAGTTTAAGACTTGTGGACTTCAACTCCCTGAATTCCTGAGCTAACAGGACTGGAGGAGGAATTTTGGGAGTTGAAGCCCACAAGTCTTAAAGCTGTCAAGTTTGGAGACCCCTGTTTTAGATGATTTCTAACTGGAAAAAAGGGTTTGGTTGACATCAAAGCAGGAGAATGTTTGGCAGAAGGAACCAGCGAATGAATCCACAGCTTCTTCCAAGTTAAAACTATATTAGCTCTCTGAACTTGGTTGTTTTCTTGCAGAGGTTTCGTGACTCAACAAGGTGACATCATCAGTGCTAGCATAAAACTATGTTACTCACGACAGACTAAATTCCTAGATTTTACAGAGGTTGAGGAAGGTAGGTTGATGGTCATCTCAGAGACATGACTGATTTGTGGCTGCTACCAAGAAACTAGCAAATTCTTACATTTAATCTTCTCCGGCACTAAAAAAAAATAAATAATACACTTACATTCATATATTTTACATCTAATTCGGTTTTCTTCTCCAGCTCCGATATAATTTCTTTATGGAATTTCTTGAACTGTAGTCATGAAAAATTGACAGAAGGGTGAGAAGGTTAGCATATCTTCATAGGAAAATATGCGTATAATATTTTAAAGCACTGCGGGCAGATTTACTTACGTTTTCTTCTAGCTTGTCGTTGAGTTTCTTTTGAGCGATAGAAATCTCAATGAGGACGTGGCCTGTTGACAAACAAGATTAAATTTTTATTTCTGGTTCCTTGGGCCCTTCAAACAAAGGGAGAAAGGGCAGCACAAGTCAAATATCTTGATTTCTTTTTCAAACTCCTTGCCAAAAACAATGGAAGAAACTTTGTAGGAATCCGGCTTCGGTTATAAGGAACTGGGTTTTTTTTCTTTTGTTTTGGACAATACATCTTTATAGAGATAATCGTTCTTTATATACATTTAAAACATACACCAAAACTTCCAACTTAAAAAGACCCTATATATCTGCTTTCTTATAGCTCTTTATTTTATTAAAAAAAAGCTAAAATGCAAAATCCCCCAATTTTTTTAAAGCAAAGAAAAACCATGAGATATTAAAAAGTGCATTAAAAAACTACCACATATACACATATTATCTCCCCTAGTTGAATACTAATATATTACAACAATATTAGATTCCACTTCTTGTGAAACAGCCCCCCCAATTTTTAAACTGTTAAATCATTTGCAAATTACTAACCTTTCTATATCTATATAAAATATTAATGATGAAATAGTTAATAAGCAGAACAATCATAGTAGAAAAAGGCAAGATTGTTGTCTCAAAACCTTCTGTTAACCAACTGTTACTGTAATCCACACATAGAAAATTTACCACGGCATCTTATCTATCTCAAATCATCACAATAATTAACAACGATTCGTAGTGGATCGAATATCCATGGACTTTTTCATGAGTTTGTAGAATTATAGAATAGAGCTGAAAAGGACCCTTGGAGGTCTTTTAGTCCAGCCCCCTGATCAAACAGGAGAATCTAATCAATTTCAGATAAGTGACAGTCCAGTCTCTTCTTGAAAACCTCCAGTGATGGAGCATCCACAACTTCTAGAGGCGAGCTGTTCCACTGGTTAATTGTCCTCTCTGTTAGGAAGTTTCTGCTAAATTCCAAGTTGCTTCTCTCCTTGATGAGTTTCCATTCTTTGTCTCTTGTCTTGCTTTCTGGAAAATAAGTTGACCCCCCCTCTTCTTTGGGGCAGCCCCTCAAGTATTCAAAGACTGCTATCATGTCTCCCCTGGTCCTTCTTTTCATCAAACTAGACATAACCCAGTTCCTGCAACCGTTCTTCATATGTTTTAGCCTCCAGTCCCCTAATCCTCTTCGTTGCTCTTCTCTGCACTCTTTCCAGAGTCTCAACATTTTTTTGTACATCTTGGCGACCAAACCTGGATGCAGCATTCCAAAGGTGGATTTACCAGGGCCTTATAAAATGCTATCAACACTTTGCCTGATCTTGATCCAGTGCCTCTGCCTCTTCCAATTTGTGTCTAACTGGGGCACAAAGCCACCTGGCCAATGTTTTTCACTCCATGAGGCTGCCTTCAACTCAACCCATGAATCAGGACAGTTAAGCTACCCTTAGCTCTACCACTATTAAAGTTGACACCCTCTGACGCCATCTCAGAGAGAAAGCACGTTCTTGGCATGCTGAAGACCCTGGCTTCGATCCCCGACAGTCGTGGGAAAGGTCAGGAGCTGCCTAACCTCTGGGGAAAAGGTGGCCACCCAGGGTAGACCATCCAGAGCTTAAGGAGGCCATTCCCCTTCTGATTTGTTAATATACAGGCATTTTTCTCATCAACAAATCTTCCTGTGCTTTGGTAGTTATTTCAAGGGACAGTATGAGAGCGTTTCGGTCTGTTAGCATTTCAGATGACACCAGAGCCTACAAAAATACAGAGACTCAAGTCAACAGACTCATTGGATGCTCTCAAAACTTGGTTGTTTCTTGCAAATGTTTCATTTCCCAGCTAGGTAATGTCTGGAAGAAAACCACCAAGCTCAGAGAGCATCAAGGACTCCATAGTCGTTGTCGTTCTCCTCCTCCTCCTCCTCCTCCTTGCACTGATGATATTACTTAGCTGGGTAATGAAACGTATGCAAGAAAACCACCAAACTCAGAGAGTACCAAAGGATCCCACAGTTCAACCCTGAGCTACAGATATTGTCTTCTATTGATAGTCACAGATCTGCCGCCTTTTCCCCTCCCCCTTCCTGGAGAATTCAACACAAGACCTAACAAGTACGATTTTGCCTTTCTTCTATAACAATTCAAGAATGAGGTGAGAATGGAGATGGCATTACTTAGGTAGCTGGGGGAAAAAAAAGAAAAACCTTCAGCAAAAGTATTTTCAAAAGCAATGTTTCTTTTTTTTTTTTAAATGACCCAACCTGGTAGGTCTAACTCACAAGAGATAAGCTAATTGAACTGTCGTAACTCAAGGACTACCTGTTTGTAGTCTCTGCCTGAGCTCTTCAGCTCTCTTAAAACAGGACTAGCTCAACCCTGAAGTTGCAAATGGAAACAGGAAAACAGGAGTGGCCCCGGCTTACGGTTATGCATGGATAGGCCCCACCTATTTAAATGGGGCTTACACATCGGTTAACTACGGGAAGGATTGGAGGTGAGGTCATCACCCCTTTCACCATCCCTTTCATACCTATCTGTAGACAGAACGAAGCAATGGGGACACCCTTCCCCTTTGCCGTGGAGGAGCTTAACTGAAGCCCCGGTTCCGTGGAGAGCAAAGTTTGTGGAAAGCGGGTGGGTTTTAAGAGCTTGTTTTTAACCTTCCCGATTACGGGTCACGCAGTAAATGCTTTGCAGAATGTGCTGCTACAGCAACGCAACCAGCCTGCCGGTTCCCTGTTTGCAAAGATTAACATGTCAGAATCGGGGACTTAAGCAACGTTCTGGTGGTTTTTAAAAGGGCTTTGCTGTCCTCACCGCTTGTGGACGGATATGTTCAGGAAATGAACAATGAATTTACCTGGCAGAGCAAGGTGGCGGGAAAATCCTGTCTATATACTGTTGTTTTGCTTCTCGGTAACATACAATAGCAATAACACTTAGATTTACGGTATATACCACTTCCCAGTGCTTTTCCAGCCCTCTCTAAGCGGTTTACAGAGTCAGCCTCTTGCCCCCCATCAACCTGGGTCCTCATTTTACCCACCTCGGAAGGAGGGAAGGCTGAGTCAACCTTGATACAAAGTGATTATTGCTTTCAGAACGGCCAGTCCTCCTGAAAAATATATTTAAAAAAAACAAAACACTCGTAACACAATAACAGGTGGCGGGGACCTTGGAGGTCGTCTAGTCCAACCCCCTGCCCAAGCAGGAGATCCTACACAGGTAGTCCTCAGCTTATGACCACAATTGAGCCCCAAATTTCTGTTGGCTAAGCGAGACGTTTGTTAAGTGAATTTTGCCCCGTTGTATGACCTTTCTTTGCTACAGCTGTTAACTGAACCACTGGAGTTGTTTAA
Organism: Toxicocalamus goodenoughensis; assembly: GCA_032468175.1. Taxonomy (NCBI): domain Eukaryota; kingdom Metazoa; phylum Chordata; class Lepidosauria; order Squamata; family Elapidae; genus Toxicocalamus; species Toxicocalamus goodenoughensis. The sequence continues at coordinate 157,203 of JANHFN010005757.1, forward strand.
GTTAGTCTCACAGTTTTTAAGTGAATTGTCTTTGATTGTTAGAAGGTTGCAAAAGATAACCCCATGACCCCTGGACACTGCGACCGTCATAAATATGAACCAGTGGCCAAGCATTTGAATTTTGATCACGTGACCATGGGGGGACGCTGCGATGGTCACTAAGCTGTTGTAAGTCGAGGATTAGGATATAACATTTCATAAAGTCCACATCCTTCCGTGTGAATGCATGAATTTATTAAAATTATACCAAAGGCCCCCGGGGGAAACCTTCTAGATTTTCTATATAACATGCAAAGCAGGATTAAACCAATCCTGCTCAACGTGTGAAATGAAGCTTGACGTATTAGCGATTATTAGACTATTACAGAGCGTTCGATGTTTAAGCCAGCGTTTTGACTAACAAATGAATTCTCATCACATGAGGAGTTTTGAGTGTAGGGGGATGCCTTTTCTTCCCCGTTGTGATTCAGGCCTTTATCCTTTTTTTTTTTCTGTGCTGCAAGCCAAGAGGTTCAGATATTGCTCAAGGCTGCCTCGGATGAGCTGGCCCTACGTTGAGAAACTGCTGAGCAGGTTAGAGCTATCTTCTCCCACCATGCATCCAAGAGGTAAGCTCTTAAGCACCATGGCTTAGAGTCTGTTGCCCTTGAAAAAAACAAACTCAGTCCAAAAAAAAATGATTTACTGACTTACTGGCAATGCCTATAAAGGGACCAGAAATGGATCAAGCCCCTGGATTGATCAAAGGAACGGACTCGACAGCTGGCTTGTTATCTCAACTTTGTTTTAATATTCCTATGAAAATGGGAGATTTTACTCTCAATGGAAAAAATAATCTATTTTGTATTGGAACAATGCTCCTGTGCTCGCTCGCTCTCCCCCCCCCCTTGTCTTGTCTCTTTCGCCTTTTGTCTCTTTTTCTCTCCTCTTTCCCTCTCTTTCTCTTTCTCTCCTTCTCTCTCTTTCCTTCCTCTTCCACTAATCAGCCCTGTCTTACTTGCTCTCCCTTTCTCTCCCTCTCTTTCCTTCCTTCCTCCAGGCTCAAAGAGCCATTAGGCCAGTGGCGTGAGGGGCAGCAGGCTGGCGGGGAGCGAAAAGGCCTCTGAAATGGCCTGGACTGGGCATCTTTCCAGCCTCCGGGCTCAGAGATGACCTGCCACCCCCACCCCCAAAAAGCAGGCCAGGCTCTGGGAGTGGCTTCTTTTTAATCCTGCCAAGCCTGACACACAAAAAGAACCCAACACACAAGCCTGAGGGTGGCAGATGAGATTCTGCCGAAAGGTCGCTATAATAAAAGCACCAATATTAGGACACGGGAAAATACCCAAAGAAATCTAAAAACCATACATATAAATACCCACGAAAACATTAAAAAAACATATATATATGAGTGTGTGTGTGTGTGTATATATATATATATATATACACCTATATACATCATTTACATTTAGCATTGTCTTTGATTCCTGTTATCTAACCAATAAATAATAATAAATAAACATACCATTTTTCCCAGACCATCTAATATTCTTTTTTTTCTTCCTTCTCTTTGCGAGTCCACTGTAAGTTTATTCATGGTTGTTTATTGACCTATAAGGTTTCTAGGCATCCTCACTTCCAGAAGTTTTTTTTCTCTCTCTCTCTCTCTTTTTTAATATTATTTTTATAAAACAATTTTCCTTATTTTATAACACCCTTTTCATTCTTGGCAACTTTTCGGTATCGGTATACATATGCTTTCCATCCATTTTAATTATATATACATGTACATATGTACATATGTACATATGTACAAGAAAAAAGATACTATACGGTCTGGGAAAAATGGCCTGCTTGGTTAGGTAACAGGAATATACATATACAGGGATGTATGTATGTATTTATATGTTTGGTATTTAGGTTTCTTCAGGTATTTTCCCACAGCTTAATAGAAAATACCCGAAGAAACCTAAATACCTGCAAAAACATAAGAAAACTATATAGATATAGCTAGATAGACCATGTAGTTTCACTCCGAAACTATGTGGTGGGGCTTAGTTTTTGGGGAGGAAAATAAGGGGGAAAAATTGTGCTTCTGCCTACCAGCATCCATTGGTCTTCATCTGGCTAGCGTCCTGTCAGTGTGTGAGAGTAGAGGGCTGTTTGGAAACTGAAACCGTGATTTGCTGTGGGAAGAAAGGAGACAGCAAGGAGCCTGGGAGTGGCTTAGCTCAACTGTTCTGTCCTAAAGCTGCTTGATGTCTATCCCATCTCGGTCATCTAGTCCAACCCCCTTGAAAGGACTCCAATCCTTTCTTTATCATACTTTCCTCCGACGGTGTAACACCATTTTTTTTCCGTAGTTTTGCACAAAGACAATTCTAGCTATTCAATGTAGCATTAAATATTGTTGTGTTTTGGTCCTATTTCCCTGCTATTATGCCTAAGCTGGTTGTTTTTTTAACTCTTGTTTGTTATTGAGTTCTTTCCTCAATCCACTTCCTTAGCCTTATTAAGTTTCCTTTCCTTTATTGTCCTTGCACCTCGTACCAGGAAATTCAATGCCATCTTCAGTGCACATTGTGACTACGCAAATAAAGCAGAAACACACTTCCTTCGCATTCTATACATTGAATTAAAAACCCCCGAGAATTGCATGAATATTGCACTATACAGTACGATTCAAGAGAGTTACTTGCCCTGGGATAGAAGCTGTTTTTCAGCCCATTTGGCCTTTTTTTATTATAATCCTGTACCATCTGCCAGATATAGATATATACATGTATATATGTGTATTGGACTAGATGACCTCCAAGGTCCCTCCCAACTCTGTCACTCTATGATATTGCTTCTTCAGCAGGGGGTTGGACTGGATGACCTCTGAGGTCCCTCCCGATTCTGTCACTCTATGATATTACAGCTTGGGCAGGGGGTTGGACTGGATGACCTCCAAGGTCCCTCCTGACTCTGTCACTCTATGACATTGCTGCTTGAGGAGGGGGTTGATCTGGATGACCTCCGGGGTCCCTCCCCACTCTGTCACTCTATGATATTGCTTCTTGGGCAGGGGGTTGGACTGGATGACCTCCGAGGTCCCTCCCCACTCTGTCACTCTATGATATTGCTTCTTGGGCAGGGGGTTGGACTGGATGACCTCCAAGGTCCCTCCCCACTCTGTCACTCTATGATATTGCTTCTTGGGCAGGGGGTTGGACTAGATGACCTCCGAGGTCCGTTCTGACTCTCTCACCCTATGACATTGCTGCTTGAGCAGGGGGGTTGGACTAGATGACCTCCGAGGTCCCTCCCCACTCTGTCACTCTATGATATTGCTGCTTGAGGAGGGGGTTGGTCTGGATGACCTCCGAGGTCCCTCCCCACTCTGTCACTCTATGATATTGCTTCTAGGGCAGGGGGTTGGTCTGGATGACCTCCTAGGTCCCTCCCCACTCTGTCACTATATAATATTGCTGCTTGGGCAGGGGGTTGGACTGGATGACCTCCGAGGTCCCTCCCCACTGTCACTCTATGATATTGCTTCTTGGGCAGGGGGTTGGTCTGGATGACCTCCGAGGTCCCTCCCCACTCTGTCACTCTATGATATTGCTTCTTGGGCAGGGGGTTGGTCTGGATGACCTCCGAGGTCCCTCCCCACTCTGATGCTCTTCAGAACCTGTTACGACCGGAAGCTCTTTGTGGCTTTGGCAGGAAGCTCTTGCGGCCTTGCGGTGATGAGGTTCCTGCCTGGGGGCTGCCCCTACCTCCTCCACTGCCCTCCCCCCTTCCTTACTACAGGGGACGATGGGACACCTTCCCACTGTGGGGAGAGTCGGGAGGGACCCCGGAGGTCATCTAGTCCAACCCCCCCTGCTCAAGCAGCAATGTCATAGGGTGAGAGAGTCAGAAGGGACCTCGGAGGTCATCTAGTCCAACCCCCTCCTCAAGCAGGAATACCAGCGGGGTGGGGGGCTTGGACTAGATGACCTCCAAGGTCCCTTCCAACTCTGTGATTCTGTTAATTAAACCCAACTCCATTTAATTCAGCTTAATTTAACTTAATGCCACTTAATGAAATTTAATTCACTTTAACCCAACCATTTAACATTTTTTTTAAAAAAATGATTTTTTTAAAAGGGGTAAACTGTGTTTTAAAAAAAAAAAAAAACTTGGGAATTGGCTGCCTGGAGCTGCCCTCTTTCCTCTCTAGCCCAGTGCCTCGATTGCTGGTCTCTGCTGCTCTCCGGTGGCCAGAGCCCCACTCTGCACGCTGGCATTTCAGCCGAAGGGAGGGGGCTCCGTTGGGGTAGGAAGTCTCTCCGGGATGAGGGATCCGTTTGGAGGCTCTCTGGGGATCCCCCTCTCTCCTTCTGGAGCAGCGTGTTGGACTGCTCGATGACCTCTGAGGGCCCTTCCAACTGGGTGATTGTGGGAAGGGTCTCTCCAGTTGGAAGGGACCCAGGAGGTCATCCAGTCCAACCCCCTCCCCTCAATCTAACTCCAGATCCTTAGAGAGAGGAAGCGAGTTGGAAGGGACCATGGAGGTCATCCAGTCCAACCCCCTCCCCCCAATCTAACTCCAGATCCTTAGAGAGAGGAAGCGAGTTGGAAGGGACCCAGGAGGTCATCCAATCCAACCCCCTCCCCTCAATCTAACTCCGGATCCTTAGAGAGAGGAACTGAGTTGGAAAGGACCCAGGAGGTCATCCAGTCCAACCCCGTCCCCCCAATCTAACTCCAGATCCTTAGAGAGAGGAACTGAGTTGGAAGGGACCCAGGAGGTCATCCAGTCCAACCCCGTCCCCTCAATCTAACTCCAAATCCTTAGAGAGAGGAAGCGAGTTGGAAGGGACCCTGGAGGTCATCCAGTCCAACCCCGTCCCCTCAATCTAACTCCGGATGGTTTAGCGAGAGGGAGCGAAGGTGGCAGGAGGATCCGGGCCGGGCTTTCCAGGGCGCCGCCGCCGCTCCCGCGGGGCCAAGTCGGGGCATGTCGGCGGGGCGAGGGCGGTGGCAGGGCGGGCCGGGCAGGCCCGGGCGCGGGGAGCCTGGCGGCGGGTCCCCGTCGGCGGCGCATGGCGGAGGGCTCCCCTCCGTCCCGGGAGCCCCCGCCGGGCGGTCCCCGCCGGGCGCGGAGCCTCTGCGCCTCCCTGGATGTGCGCGACGTCCCGGCCGTCGAGGCGGCCCTGGAGGCGGCCGAGCGGCAGAAGAGGAGGCCGCGGAGCCTCTGCGTTCCGGCCAACGGGCTCCGCTTGGCTCCTCCGCCCGGCTCGGCGGAAAGAGGGCCCGGCAGGCCCCGGGCCGGCTGGCTGGAGCTGCTGCTGGGCTGGCGCTCGGCTCGGCGGCCCGACGGGCTGGACGGCGGGGGAGGAGGCGGAGGAGGCCCGGGCGGCGGCGGCGGCTTCCTCCGGGGGGCCTCGCTGTGGGGCAGCCGCCGCGGGGGGAAGAAGCTCTTGGACGGGGCGGCCGCCGGGCGGCGCCTGAGCGGGCTGCGCAAAAGCTTCAGCGGCCGGGCGCGCCACGGCGGGCCGGCGGGCCAGTGGGCCGGCGCAGGCGCAGACGCCGCCTTTTCGCCGGGCCCTTCCCGCCGCCGGAGCCGGAGCGAAGCCGACTCTTCCGCAGCCGCCGGCGCCGCTGCTTCCTTGCCCGCCGGGCCGAGCAAGCCGGAGCTCGGAGGCGGGTTTTGGAGGCAGCTGGGCAACCGGCTCCGACGGCGGGAGCCGCTCGGGATCCCCGCCGAGCCCGTCCTGACGGCCCAGCGACGGCGCGGTAAGGAGACGAGGCCGGTCTATACAGCCTCTGGATAGCCCCTTCTCCCCTCCATCCCCAATGGAGGGCTGGTGCCCCCTAGGCCCCCCCCACCCAGGGCAGATAAAGAGTTAACCCGAGTTGGAGGCACCCTGGAGGTCATCTAGTCGCCCCCCCCCGTGCCGACCGCCCGAACGCCGTTGCTGATACAGATCGGGAGGCCAATCCCTTCTTAAAGGACCTTGGAGGTCATCTAGCCCAGCCCCCCCCCCTCCCAATCTGGTAGCCCACC
>JANHFN010005758.1:16171-32286 GCA_032468175.1 Toxicocalamus goodenoughensis
CCCTTAGTCAAGTTTTTGGTGACCAATTGTTCATGACTAATTTTCCCATGTTCTTCTTTTGTTGTACGTGTGTTTTGGTCTGTGACCGCAAATAAAGTATTATTATTATTAACTCCTGTGAGCAATGGAATAAGTAGTTCACCCTGGGCAGAAAGGTAGGGTCCAACCGCAGAACCACTCTGTCTGCATGGAAAATGCACAAGTCCTTTCTGATGGATAAGGCCATCAACTCCGAGATACACCTGGCTGAAATAATGGTCATTAAGAATGACACCTTGCATGTGAGTAGGCCAAGACTGACTTCACGCAAGAGTTCAAATGGGAGAGAAGTCAGTGCCTGCAGGACCTTAGGTAAATCCCAGGTGGGGAAACGATGGACCACCAGTTGCTTTAAATTAGGGGCTCCCCTAAAGAAGGCTTACACCCTGAGGAGTTGGGCCAGAGTCTTTTAGTCTTTGACTGAAAAAACCAAGGTCAAGACAGCCACCTGTCTCTTCAAGGTACTGAGGGCGAGACCTCTGTCTAACCTGTCTTGCAAGAACTCTAACACATTTGCCACAGACATAGCAGTAGGTTCTAATAGGCACACCAGCTGCAGAAAATCCTCTATGATGCATCATATATCCTGGTCGTGGAAGGTCTTCTGGCTGCCTGGATGGTCTGAATGACCCTTCTGGAAAACTACTCCTGTTTCAGAAGCACCTGCTCAAGTGCCAGACAGTCAACTGAAACCAGGCTGGATTTGGGTGCTCAATCGGGCTCTGGCTCAGGGAGATCCTGTGAAGGGGAATTCTCCAGGGTCTGACGACCGACTGGCCCACCAGGTAGGTGAACCATGGGCACCTGGACCAGTAAGGGGCTACCAACAGAACCTCCACCCTCTCTGTCAGTACCTTTCTGATTGTTCCTGGAATCAGGGGAAGGGGGGAAGGCATAGAATAGCCCTTGGGGCTACCTGCACTGGAGAGCATTGACCCCTTCTGCTCCTGGTGCTGGGACCTGTGCAAAGAACCTTGGAAGATGCAAGTTCTCTGGATATGCAAAGAAATCAAGTATCGGATGGCTGAACCATTCCGTCATCTCCTGGAACAGACTGAGATGTAGTCGCCATTCCGACTGGTCGACTGTGGGCTTGCTCAACCAGTCTCTTTCACATTGGAAACTCCTGAGATGTTTTCTGCTCGCAGGGACAACAAGTGTCTCTCCGCCCACCTGCATAACCGAGTCTCCTCCAGCATTAGAGATCTGGAGCAAGTGCCCTCCTGCTGGTTTATGTGGGCCTTGGTGGCCATATTGTCTGTGAGGAGAAAAAAAACTGTCTCCCCATCACCTCCTGCCTTAGCTACTTGAGAGTTATGCATGCAGCCCTGAGCTCTAGCCAATTTATGTTGTAGGTGAGCTCCTCCCGTGACCACCTAACTTGGACTCCCAGGTGGGCCCCGCAACCATACAGACTGGCGTTGGTGGTGATGGTAATTCTCTGGGGCTCCCTGTACAAGCAACCCTGATCCATGGCTTGGAACTGCCATCAATGGAGAGAATGAAGAACCAGCAAGGGGACGTGAACCCTCCTTGGTGAGTTGCCCTTGCTGGACGTGAACCCTCCTTGGTGAGTTGCCTTCTGGTGGGAAGCAGGAACCACTGCAGGGTTGGGGCAGGAAGCGGGCCCTGGGATGATCCCAATGCATGATATCATCTTGCCAAGAAGTTAAGACAGCAAGATGATAGGCACCTCTCTGTGAGACAGGATCTGTGATGTGACGTCCCTTGTACTGTCTCGACGCTCCTGTGAGAGAAAGACCTGGCCAGTTAAGGTGTCTATGATAGTCCCCAAATGCAAGAGATGGTTTGATGGTACTAGGTGGCATTTGTCCAGGTTTATCGAGAACACATCCGCCTGGGGTCTGGAAGAGTATGCTATTAGGATGTCATCCAAATAGCATAGGATCCTTATGGGTAAGGATCTCAGTTATGCCGCTATGGCTGCCAGAAGCTTGGTAAAAGTCTGTGGGGCTGATGACAGGCCGAACAGGAGAGCCCTGTATTGAAAATGGTCGCTGCCATAGCAAAACCTCAGGAACTGATGGTGATTGGTGTCTATGGGCACATGGGAGGTAGGCCTCTGTCAAGTCTGCCAAAGCCAAAAAAATCTCCCTCCCACAGGCCCTGTAGGATAGAGTGGAGGGAGTGCACCTTGAATCTTTGGTAGATTAGATGCCTATTGAGCCCTTTCAAGTTGAGGATTGCTCACCACCCTCCCCGGCCTTTGGAATCACAAACCAAATTGAATAGAATCTCTGTCTCTCCTGGTCTCCAGGAACTGGTTGGATGGCCCGAACGTCCAACAGATGGTGGATTTCTGATTCCATGAGATCCCTCTTTGAGGGGTCCCTTGAGATGAGGCAGCACACAAAGGCACTGGGGGGGGAGGAGGAGGAAATAAACTCCCGAGAGAAGCCTGATCAAAAAGTTGTCAGGATCCAAGCGTCTGTCATGATCTGTTCCCACCTCTGCCAGAACAGTCCCAGACAGCCCCTTGTGGGAGAGGAGGCTTGGGTGTCACTTGTTGCATCTAAAAGGTCTGTTGGAACCCCGAAAGGACCTTCTGTCATCTTGCCTCTGATGCCGTCTGGTGGCAAAGGTTGGTCTATTGGATTGAAATGAAGATTTTTGGAAGAAGGGCCTACTTTGATGGGGAAAGCTTGCTCCAGCTTCCCCCTATTTAAAGGAGGGCTTTCTATAGTAGGGTGGAGACCTGTAATCAAAATGCCTCCCCTGGGAGGGCAGGATCTTTTACTTATCCCTGGTTTCCATTAAAAAAACAACAGGATCTAGGGCCTTTCCAAAGAGCCTCTCTCCCTTGAAGGGAGCCAATGCCAGCTTCCATTTGTTTCTGGAGTCCATCTGCCAATTTCTTAGCCAGATGAGCATACGTGCTGTTACAGATGAGGCGATGGCTCTGGAAGACGTTTTGGCTGATGTGGGGGTGGCATTAGGTGTCGATTGAGTTGTGGTTATTATCTTATTTAAGTCCTGATGCACCCTGAGTTCCTCAGGTGGGATTCTACCCTGCAGCTGCCACAGCCACCCATTAAATAAGGTAGACTCAGACCCACTGGGGCGAGTGTACCTTCCAGAGGACTCCCACTGCTTTTTAATCACATTCATAAATGTCTGGGGCACAGGTACAGCATCCACCACAGATGCCTTCTCAGTGAATAGATAATCTTCCTGATCCTCCCCCTCTAGGGGAAGATCCCGGGTGACCTTATACCTTTTTTAAAGATGAGCTGTGCTCTCAGCCTTCACCAGCAGAGTCTTGGAGAGAGCCAGCTGGAAAAAGTCCTTATAGGAGGGGGGACCTGCTACCTCCGACTTCCCATCTGAAAAGCCCTCTCTGGAAGGAGATTCCTCTCAGAAACATAAGACTGGTTTCTTTCCAAAGGGATGCAAAACTATTTCTGAAGTAGATTGGCTGTTTTGCAGAAGCCTACCCCTGCCCCTGAGGAACGCCTCTGTTGGTGTCCAAACCAGGCAGCTGGTGCAGTTGGTTGACTTAAGCCTGAAATTTTTGTCTAATTGTTTGGGAGATTCAGGCTCTCATGAAGGATGGCATCTCTTGCCTGTGGGTCTCCACAGGCCGCAACCCAGTCACTAAAGGGTAAATGTGGCTTTTTTATTTTCAGGCACAGGTCTGGTTCTACTGGAGGCTTGGCTTCCAGGTGTAGCAATCAATCCTTGTGTTGGCTCAGAATTATTATGAGTGGTTTTTGCCTTGATTTGGAGTACTTGAGCCACCAGGATATCAGGTAGTCAAATATTGTTTATCTGCCAATTGGTTTTGCTGCCTGCCATCTTGTGGGAGCAGAGGAGAGATGGCTCTGTTTTAAGCCATCTTGGAGGGAGTGCACCTTATCAAACCTCCTTATCAAACTCACCGCCTTATCAAACTCCTTATCTAGGGCTTTTTGTCTATGCCTGGCCTGCCTATCCTCTGCCCTAGAGGGTCCTTTAGAGGCTAGGGTCCTAGCTCTGATCATAGCTGCTGCCTCCAGCCCAGTAGACCTGGCCTTAGTTGATCCCCTTGCAGCTCTCTTCCTGCTCTGCTGAGGAGCTGATAATTCTTGGCCAGCTCCCCTGGTGGCCATTCTGAGGCTCAAAATGCCCGCCAAAAATAATTGTCACTGACAGGGAGAGGGAAAAGGAAAAAAGGGGCAAAAGTAAAATAAAAACAAAATTTATTTGATCTAAAGCTGTCTGCTTTGGTCACAGCAGCTGTCTACCACTTCAGGAGGCTAGTGTGACCCAGAAGTGGTGAGCTCAGCACAGCTCCACAATTTAAGGCAAGAGTCAAAGCAAAAAGGGGAAAAAATGGCTGACTCTTTAAAATTGCTACAAGCTCTGACAGATCAGAGGCTTGCAAGCCAGTGCTGGCTGCACCGCAATCAATTTGGCAGTCTCAAGCATGTTACAGCTGCCATGGTGCTCTGGTGACTGGACAGGGGGTCAGGATTCAATCCGGATGGCCAGTACCCTCTCCCAAGGGACAATCATGGAGATGAACTGCAGAATTGTCCCGAAATGTCTGAAATGGCTGCTGACACCGAAAAGGGGTAGAAGTGCTTCGCGGTTTTCGTGGCTAGCACAGATCAATAACAATGGACTGGGAGAAGGTGAGTTGAATAAGACACTGACTCCTGCCCCCCCCATCCCAGGCCACACGGGCTCTCAGGGGCACCTCCAACCAAATTTACAATCACAATTCCCAAAACCAGTCTACCAGCAAATATTTTTTTAAAAAAGCTTTCAAAAAAAAAGTGAAAAACAAAAGTGCTAGCCGGCTTGTCAAACCTGCTCTAAGCCTTTCAAAGAAAAAAAATCTCAATCCAGGATGTGAAGATTCTTCTACAATCTGAACTATCAGACCCCTTAAAGAGTGGTCTGAACATGCTGAGACTGAGTGAAGAACTGGAGACTGTTACCAGGGGTTGCATCCTCAGTTTTTCAACTTGGTCTTCTTGGTCTATAAGACTAGAAACTACCCCATCCTGGATTTTCTCTTCGGCTCAGTGGAGAAGCACCACATAAATAGAAACTGGGAATTAGGATACTTTGGTTTATTTTTCAATTCTAAACCCTCATTTTCTTTCCTTCTTTATATTCTTTTCTCTTATACTTGTTTCAGGGAATATGGTATGCACACATTTTTATAATATGTATTACAGTGTCTTCAGTTATAGCTATAATTTTGTGGAGAAAAATATCTATAAATGCTCTTCTACATTGTGAATTTTTTTTAATTGGACCATTTTGCCTAATTCTTAGTAAAAAAACCAAATGGAATCTGAGGTGGCTCAAGAGTTCATGACAATCCTGAGACTAAGCTAGGTCATCGAAAATTAGACATGGAACACACCTGGGATCTGGTGTTCCTGTTACAGCTACAGCTATGTAATCTTCAATTGTTGGAGCTATTGGCCAAATCATACATTGATTATCATTGTTGATATTCATTTTAGGAAAGCTGAACCCATCAGGGTGGTCCAAACTGATGAATGATGGACCCTGAAGTGTTTCAGAGAGAGCTAGGGTTTTTTCCTGCCAGTCTGTTGCATAGTTCAAGCCTTGGTTGCTGCTTGGAATAAAGACACAGCTGAGGCATTGGATTAGATTGTGTCTTTGCAATTTTTTCTCTCATGGATCTTGATACTCTGTGTGGCTTACAGAGGAACTGAGAGAACTGAAACAGAAAAGAAGTCTAGAGCACTGCTGTTACTCAATTGGAAAAAACTCAAACACAGTTAGAGCCACTATTAAGGTCTTCCTTGCCACATATGGGTGGCAAAGTATGTGTACTTCTCCACTCATTACATCTGTAAATTGTCACCATGAAGCCCTGTTTCAGGTGACACTTGTAAAGGGATCTGTAGAAACTTTGTAGGGATGTCTAGAAAAAAATGTTCTGTATCTGTCAGACAAAATCATTCATATTTGCTCACAGTTGAATGCTGGTCTTGTTGCTGGTCTGGAGAAGTTGAATGCTGGCTCTAGGATCTGGAGGAGGTGTATAATATAACTGCAGCAGCAGTTTCCCACAAGAAGGGAGTGGGTGAGACCCAAAACAGCCCAGAGCTGGGTTGGAGAAAGAGGAAGAGATTTAGGATAGTCACTTCCTATAATATCCCAGGGTATGCAGCATTCCTTAGTGTAGTATAGGTTTAATCTGATAAAATTGATGTCATGGTCAGCCCAAGAATCACATAAAACAACCCACTCAAGTTTTTTATTTATTCACACATGTAGATAGAACCTTACCAGATTAAACCTTATACTACTGTAATCCTAATGGAGTTATTGGTTCTGTTGTGTAGGGAGTATACTCAGGGGCCCCTAAGTAGCAGGCTTTTTCTGCGGTTGTACCCACATTGTGAAATCATTTCCTTTCAAAGTGAGGTTCTGAGCTTCAGTCAGTTGTTTCAGATCAGGGATAAGTGTATGTGAGATGGCACCATTATTATTAAAATCCCTTTGTTAATACAGGAAAGTTATTAAGACATTTTTTTAGCAGAAGGACAGATGGATTGTCAGTGTGAATGCAAAGTAATAGTCCACAATTATGTGTTTACAATATTTATGATGTATCTCAAAAAGGATGCAGTTTTTGTTTAAATCAGACAACTGATAATATATTAGAATTAATGTGGTATATTTAGGTTTACAAATTTAAAAATTCTGTATAGTTATAAGTGAAGAAGAGGCTGTCTACAGACTTGACTTTTTCATAACAACAATAAAATGTTAAACAATACCAATAACAGAATAAACTTCTGTTACTTTCTGAGAAAATAATTGTTGCAAAATCTGTAGGTCTATTTTAGTTGTAACATAAGTATATAAAAACATAGCTTTGAATCTTATTTAGACATACTATTAACACCATCTGGAGTAAGACATGGCCTCTGCACTTCTTGTCTTCTTGCCATGTTTCCTTTGTTTCTGTCTTCTATGTAACACTAATTGTACCAGTTGGGTCTTATTCCCAGTTTCAGCACCCTTAGAAAACCAACTGCTATGGTGAGAAGAAAAAGCACTCCTGTTTAACGGATACTTGTTTCACTTCGTTAGATAGTCTTTGACCATCTGGCAACTTTTGCCCTATTAAATCAAACAATTTAAACCATCTGTACTCACCTACCAGTTGGTAATTCAGATATCAGGAATTGTTTTTTAAAAATTGACTATTCCTGAACAAAAATATCTTTTTTGTACACACTTTATCTGTATGAACTTTTCAGCATCTATTTCTTCAGATGGTTTTTCACTCTTTTTCAATCAACTTCATTTTTTAAAAAACATTTTCTCTTCTTCTCTGAATAGCCTTCATTCCTGTGACAGGAGAAATCTATTTCATGCTAGAGAGAAAGAGCAGGGTATTATATTACAATAAGGCCCACACTTATAAGAGTGTATCTTGAAAAACAAATCCTCCAAAATGTTTCTCAGATATTAATGGTTGACTATGTTATACACGAGACAGTATATGAAATCCATAGCTGAACAATACTTCTATTAAAATCTGAAAAAAATGACATGAAAGTTTGTGCAAGCTTTCAGAGTATTCAACACCAGGTCCTCTTCAAAAGAATTTTTAAAATGGATACGAAAGAAGCAAGAGAGTACACTTAGCCCAATAGACTTGCACCCCAAAGGCAGTCTCAAGAAGATAGGAGGCTGAATACAATAGTAAGTGGTAGTATTATTGCTGGTATCCAACACTTTCCATTCAGGACAAAAGAAAATGATACTTCATCACAGTTCTGAAAACACAAAAGCAATTAATTCTCAGTCTGTCTCCTGCCATAGAGAGGCAGAAGATAAAATAAACACCTGCTTGCTTTTTTGCCTTCCTGCCTTTCTTACAAGAACAGTTTACAAGTACAAGTTAATTTCTTGTCCCATGATGATGAGTTTAGGAAGGAATTGGATCCAATAAGATACCCAACTGAGGAAAAGTTTAATATAAAAATAGTGGACAATATTTTTGTGGTAAAATGGTAAACTAAAACATAAATTAAGATGTATATAATGAATTCATAAGAAAGTTGTATAGACTAGGGCTTAACCACTGGATGGTTCAGTGGTAGGAATTGGTTCAAGGATAGATCCCAGTGTGTGTTTGTTAATGGGGCATTGTCTGAACAGAGACCAGTCACAAATTGTGTTTCACAAGACTCAGTCCTAGGTCCTGTCCTGTCCTGCCCTGTTCATGTGTTTGTGATATAACAAGGATTGCCAGGTGAAGCTTGTCTTTTTGCTGATGACACAAAGATGTATGATAGAGTTGACATTCCTGGGGATATTTGTAACATGGTAAACAATTTGGCATTGCTGAAAAATTGGTCAAAATTGTGGAAACTGCAGTTCAATGTTTCTATATGTAAGATCATGCACTTATGGAAAAAAGAATCCTCTGGCAGGATACAGTATTGGAGGAACAGTGCTACAGAAGAAAAATATGTAGATGCTGATAGCAGATGATTGCAAAATGAATAAACATTATGGCCAGGCAGCTGTGAAGGCAAACAAAGTTCTGGGTTGAATCAGTAGAGAGATCACCAGCAGGAAAAGTGAGTTCCTAATCCCACTATATAGGTTTTTAGTCAGATCTCATTTGAAATACTGTGTCCAGCTCTGGGGATATCACTTAAAAAAGATATTGATAAGATTGAATGAGTCCTGAGATGGGCAACAAAAATGGTGCTAAATCTGAGGGACAAAGGAGAGATATGCTTTGCTCCTTATGTTAACTTCTACTAAATTCTGTTAAGATTGGAGAAATTGAGTATGTATAGCCTGGGTGGACAGAAGAGAAAGGGGGAAACATGATTGAAACCTTTAAATATATTAAATAAGGTTCTAGAAAACAGCATTTTCAATATTAAGTAAAAATCAAGAACATGGGGACATGTAACCACATACTGACAGGAGGCAAGTTTAATAGTAATGTTAGAAATTATTACTTCACAGAAAGAGTAGTGGAAGCTAGGAACCAACTTCCTGCAAAGATAATTAGTAACTTGCAACAATTAGTAGCTTGAAACAAACATATGCCCATCATCTGACAAAAATTTAAAAAATAAAAATAAACTCAAAGGCCCGATGGACCAGTAGGTTTTTGTTCTGCCATTACTTTTTTTTTGTTTCTAGGTTTAAAAAGTCAATCAAGCTATAATGTGAGATATTAAAATGTAACACCATTCAGTTGTAAAATATTCTTTCCCTTTAAAAGTTGATTTAATTATGGTAAAAAGACTCAGAATTTTCCATGCATAAAGCAGTATTAGACATATTTGTCCATAAAATAGACAAACCAACCCCACAATCTCATCCTGCAGAGAACTGAAATGGAGGAACTGAGCTATTAGCTCTACTGCGGAAAGCAAAAATATTTCTGTTATAATTTCTGCTATACTTTTCCTTTTTAATTTTATTTTGATAGTTATAAAATTAGGAAAAGAATCACTAAAGGTTACTTTCCAACTTTGTTTGTGATATTCTTTATTGAAATGCTGATAAAAGATACATACCTGAGTTATTTATTTATTTATTGCCCAGCAGTATCAATAAGAATGAAATATTTTTATTTCCTCCAGTTTCATACAAGCCACTGAATGCAATGGAGTATGTCCGAAGGAAGAAATATTAATGTTCTAAACTGGATAGCTACATTGGATAGAGGAAATCAGATCCCCAGAGACTGTAAAATAATAGAGTCAGAGATTGTGGGAAAACTTAGATAACAGTTTTTACACTGCAGCCTTGAGCTGCTTAATTCCCATGCATAAGCTATATGGACATGAAGCTTGCTTTAAAAAGCCCTTTTTGGATATAAGTATGCTTTGGTCATGTTCTCACCTCACTCACTGTGCCTATGATGGATGACATCTCATTTTTTTAAACATCTCCTACCTGTACTGGCAAACCAAGCACCATATTTTTTTTCATGGATGCATATTGTAGCACTTTCTGGAAAGATGTCTTTGCTTAGCATTTCTGCTGCTAAGAACAGGTACATTAGTTTAAAGAAGTCCTTATGGTGCATACTCAATACAAATCTCATTTTTGCCTTTCTGTATCACTGCACAGCCCTGAGCATAATCCTAATACTTTTCCCAGAAAAAAAGGAAAAAACTAAGACTGACTGGTAGAAACTATATCTCTCTTTTTTCCCCTGTATGTCTTCTTTTCAATCATGTCCTATTCTTGGAGACTGCATGGACAAGTCCCTGCAGTTTTCTTGTCAAGGTTTCAGAAGTGGTTTGCATTGCCTCCTTCCAAGGGCAGAGAAAATGTGGCTGACCTTAAGGCCAGCCAGCTAGCTTTGTTTCTAAGGCAGAGCTTGAACTCCCAGATTCCTCATTTTTTTTAACCACTATGCCAAACTGGCTCTCATAAATTATGTAGATACTTTTTAAAAAGCAGAAAAGTGTTTGCTGTCAACAGCAAGTTATCTGTACACTGTTTTCATTTTAACTAATCTTTTTTAATGTCACCTATGAAACTAAAGATTAGAAATCAACCCTCCATCCATATGTTGAGATTTTTCAGAAAGCTATTTAGCTAGTTCTTCTTATGTTACATGGTAACATGTGTGTGCTCAATTTAAAATCAGATGGAAAAGACAATGATTTAGAAATAGAATAGAATAGAATAGAATTCTTTATTGGCCAAGTATGATTGGACACACAAGGAATTTGTCTTGGTGCATATGCTCTCAATTCATCAAGAATCATAAGACATATCATTAAGTGGGGTACAGATAAGCAATCAAGTCTTACTGGGAATAATCAATATAAATAGTAAGGATACAAGCATCAAGTTACAGTCATAAGTCATAAGTGAGAGGGGACAGGTGATAGGAAAGATAGGAAAGATGAGAGGGGATGGGTGATAGGAAAGATAGGAAAGATGAGAAAGAGTAACAGTAATGCAGACTTGGTAATCAGTTGGACAGTGTTGAGGGAATTATTTGTTTAGCAGAGTGATGTCCTTGTGTCTAGTTGTTCTGGTGTGTGGTTCTCTATAGCATCGTTTTGAGGGTAGGAGTTGAAACATTTTATGTCCAGGATGTGAGGGGGTCTGTAAATATTTTCAGAGCCCTCTTTATGACTCGTGCAGTATACAGGTCTTCAGTTGTAATCCAATTCTCTGGGTAATTTGTTACTTCCTGTTTAGAATCTCCTCAGCGTTTGAAAGTAAATTTGTAAGAAAGTAAATTTGTAAGGCTTCACATCCATATTCAGATTTTCAAACTCAAAGTATTAGATTGCTATTTGAGTTCAAAGGGAGACACCAGATACTAAGAAAAGTAAAATGTTTGGATGTTTCTTACAACTGAGTAAAAGGGGTAACTGATTAGAGGTAGCTGTGCTCAGGGGACCAAAATGAATGGATGGTTCCCATTTTTACTTTCAAAGGTCAAGAGGAACAGAAAGGCCAGCCTGTCATTTTTCTCGTAATAAACCTATGTTGGAACGGCAAAGAATTTCCCCTCTGCAAAGAATCCTGGGGCATGATGGATCCTATCATCTGGTGAAAAAACAAATCTGTTGGAGTGTTAAGACCATGGAGGTGAAAATCTCCTGAAAACCTTTGCCCAAGAAAACTGAGCCTTAGATAATCACAAATACGCATGAAATGTCTAACAGCCTGGAATATGTTCTTACATACATCATCGGGAAGCCAAAACTTCAGTCAGAGTGAAAGTTCTTTAAAGTAACAAATTTAAACTTGGAACAGAAAGGTCTCTGCAAACTATTGCCTGGGGACAAGAATTGGCTTATGATGCTAATAAGTGAAGTTCCACCAATTAGGCAGGCAGGTAGCAACCCTCAGAACCGACACTGTGAAATAGCAGGTATGTATTTCTTTTTTCTGATGGAATGGAAAAGGAATTTTAGGAACATCTGATTTATATTAATTCCCCCACATTCCCGCAACTTTATGAAAACATATTGCACTTGGATAACCTGTACACAAAACAGTGTTTGCGATGGCCGCCTATGTCTCCACTAACTCTGGCCTTTTGGCCCCCTTGCATTACACTGCCACCAACCTCTGCTGCTCCAGCTGACCTCTGCCATTTTCTTCATCCTGTGAGATACATCTGTTTGGGGCAGCTACTTCCCTCCCAACAAGGCCTCCCGACACTCATGAGACAACTGTGAGAGAAATAAGAGCCCTGATGAAACAGTGGTTGAAGTGTACTATTGCAGGCTGACTCTGCCCACAGTCTGGAGTTCAGTCCTGACTGGCTCAAGGTTGACCCAGACTTCCATCCTTCCTAGGTCAGTAAAAAGAGGATCCAGATTGTTAGGGGGGAGGCAATATGCAAATAATGCTTTGACATTGTAAAACATTCAGAGAGTGTTGTAAAGTGCAATGGGGCAGTATATAAGCCTAAATGTTATTGCTACTGCTAAATAGGAAGGCATCACAAAGGCATCACAAATGGTAGCAGCTGTCTCTGCCGGGCATACCTCCTCAGCAGTGGGAGAAGGAAGATGGCGAGGATCCACTGGGGGTGAATGGCAACATTTGGGGTAGGCAGTGGCAGGGAGTAGAGGTCAGCCAACGGGGGAAAGATGGGTGAAGGACCTGAAACAGAGGTGAGCACAGCAAGGCATAAGTGTGAGATCCTCACCTAACAATGGTATGGTCCTTTCCTAACTTCTATTCCTGGGGCGACCGGAATTGCTGTTGCTAAACAATAAAAATCATGTGAGGGTTCACCAAGCAAAAGTTCCACTTAGCAGCAGAAATCCTTCTCCGTATTAAGATTAATGAGTGAGGATTAATCACATATGTAGTACAGGAATCCTTGACTTACAACCCCACATTTAGTGACCATTCAAAGTTATAATACTGAAAAAGTGACTTATGACCATTTTTCACACTTAACAATTGCAGCATTCCTGTGGCCACATGATCAAAATTTGGAAACTTAGCAACTGGCATGCATTTATGATGGTTGCAGTGTTCCAGGATCATGTAGTCACCTTTTGTGACTTTCCGACCAGGAAAGTCAATGGGGAAGCCAGATTCACTTTTCAACCCTGTTATTAACTGAACAATTGAAGTGATTCACTTAACAACTGTGGCAAGAAAGGTTGTAAAACGGGGGGAAATTCACTTAACTGTCTCACTTAGCAATGAGAATTTTGGGCTCAATTGTGGTTGTAAGTCAAGGATTTACAACCTTGAGTGCCCCCCAAGAGGCCTTGTGCAGTGCCAACAGCCACAGACAGAAGACCTGAACTCCCATCCCGCATCTTCCCCCAGTTCCATCCCACTGCCTCGTCTCGAGTCAGGCCCAGCAAGCTCCCTTGAGCAGATGAGGCTGGGCCATCTAGCCACACTTGCCACATGCATGTCAGGGCCATGCACCTTGCCCAGCAACTGGCTGGTAGACCAGCAGGAGGAGGAGGAGGAGGCAATGAATTTCAGCCAGGAGTGGTGAGTGTGGCAGAGGAAGGCAGCAACGGTGGATTCCAGGATGGCCAAAAGGGCAGAAATTGGGGGAATTGGTGAGGTAAGCCTGACAGCGCATCAGAACCATGTCTGATGAAGGGAACTTGCCAGGCCCAGCTGAGGAGGAGACAGCAGGATAGAACTGGTCATTTGTGCAGAGCAGGAAAAACACAAGATCCTTTTCTAACAACAGCATGGCCCTTATCTAATGACCACAAGCTGGACTATTGAAATTGCTGTTGTTAAGCAGCATGGTCATGGTATGTTTTGCCTAGTGATCACTTTCTTCACTTAGCAACAGAAATTCCGAGCTGCATTTGGTTCTATTAAGTGAGGCCTACCCAAAGACCAAAGATATACAAGCTGTGGCTTGGCTTTGGTTCATGCTGTTCAGCAGCTGCTAACATTTTGATAACAGCCCAGAAAACATTGTACTATACGCATACTAATAAATTTATGTTTTATCTTCAAAATGATTTTGGTGCTCTAAATGAGCCCAGTTTGACCACATTAGCAGACAGGTGGGATGCCATTATTTAAACCAAAATGTTAGGTTAGAAATCTTCAAGAAAAGTTGGCAGCAAAAATATAAGGGAGATTTCTATTCACCCAGTTAAATACTTCCACAACTAACTGATGGCCTAAAATGAAATTTCATGTCAACCAAAGGGAACAGTATTAAATATTAATAAAATATCATTGGCATAAATGGAACAGTTTTAAGCTGTAAGATTCAGTTATATATCAATGCATTCATTATGTGTTTGTTTTTATAGCATTTTACAGCAGCCACTCAAATGTTTTTTTATCTTTCAAATAAACTTTCTTGGCTAGCTTTCCCATTCATAAAACCATTGCTTAGCTTGCAAATATGTGCTAATGAGACAACATTTTCTCTGGGTGGTGTATAACTAGCTGAAATATATCGTTGTACTAAACTATATAAAATAATATTAGATCAGCATCAGAATAACATAAAAAGCTACAAAGAAAAGAATATACCTGATGTAACAAAAACACAATCAAGGAACTGCACTAATATTTTGAAATATCAGAATTATTCTTAAAATGCCCAGGAATTTTTTTTTTAAGTGTTTCATTCAACAATCTTTGAAAAAGTGTTCTGTAAATCAGGTAGCATTTCCAGAATGGCCAACTCTTTTCTTCCTTAACTATAAATATAAGAAAACCCTCTATATCTGTGTTTCTCAACCTTGACAACTTTCAGATTCATAGATTTTCAGCATGTGTCCCTAGCATGGCTGGCTAGGGAATTTTGGGAGTTGAAGTCCACACCTCTTAAAATCGCCACAGTGGAGTATACTGGGTCTATATAGCATGTTATCAAAGAAAACTCTAAGGTAAAGATTTGAGGATGTGATGAGTAAATATTACATATTTAAGTAGAGTGATAGCAAGAGATATTTAGGAACTGATGGACATTTTATCACTTATACTTATTTGTTAGAGTCACTGCTCTGGAGATTCCAGGAATAAGATAATGAAAGGCAAAATATCAATCCTTGCCTTATACAAGTAATCCTCATCTTACTCTCATTTGTTTCGTGACCATTTGAAATTACAACAGCACCAGTGGTGGGATTCAAATTTTTTTACTACCGGTTCTGTGGGCGTGGCTTGGTGGGCGTGGCAGGGAAAGGATACTATAAAATCTCCGGTCAGAGGTGGTATTTACCAGTTCTCTGAACTACTCAAAATTTCTGCTACCGGTTCTCCAGAACTGGTCAGAACCTGCTGAATACCCACCTCTGAACAGCACTGAAAAAAGTGACTTATGTCCCTTTTTCACACTTACAATCATTGCAGCATCCACATGTGATCAAAATTTGGAAACTTGCAACTGGCATGTATTTATGATGGTGGCAGTGTGCCAGAGTCATGCGATCACCTTTTATGGTCTTCTGACAAGCAATGGCAATGGAGAACGGATTCACCTAACAACATAATAAGTGCAGTGATTCACTTAACATCTGTGACAAGAAAGATTGTAAAATGGGGCAAAACTCACTGAAATGTGGGGTCAATTGAGGTCATAAGTTGAGGACTACCTGTATTACATATTTCAGAGATAAAGATTTGACAGATAAATCATTTAAGACTAGAAAAACAGTCACAATTGAAAGAAAAAAGCTATATGGAAATTAGGCCCATACTCAAAGAAGGATAACTTAACTAAAACACAAGATTAGTGGAGGTATTTATGTAGAAAAAGAAAGAACATCTACAGCCAGAAAAGACATATTTTCAGTTCTCATCTCCCTTTCCAAAGAAAAGTTTTTTTAAAAAAAAATCCTTTGGAACCACTTCCCACATTTCAGTCAATGGTCTAAACTGGTCCACAGAAAGATGAGTGACTCTTCAGTGGGGAGGAATAGATTAGTGTCTAAGTGGGAGAATGGAACAGAAATATCAGCATGGTTGGCTGAAAAATTGTGGGAGTTGAACAATGGTGAAATTCAAAAAATTTTACTACTGGTTCTGTGGGCATGGCTTGGTGGGCGTGGCAGGGGAAGGATACTGTAAAATCTTCAGTCAGAGGTGGTGTTTGCCAGTTCTCCAAACTA
>JANHFN010005758.1:36707-48511 GCA_032468175.1 Toxicocalamus goodenoughensis
ATAAGAATATTTCATTCATTCAGATCTAGGATGTCTTATTTTTGTGTTCCCTTTATTTTTTTGAGCAGTGTATATTATAATGTGAGTAAACCACAAGAAATATGTATCCAATAGTCTGATAATTATGTTATGTATTTAAAGCACAAGCAGTGATTGTGCTTTCTCAAAATGTTTCAGTAATTTAGATTAAAAAAAATCAAAGTATATAGTTTATAGTATTGGGAAAGTATATTTACAACTAAAAGTAAGTGGTAGAGAAGTCATCTCTTATTCTATACTCCAAAAACATCTAAGACTGAAAGACTATGTAGCTATTATATTCTTCTTCTGTTGCCTTTGGGATAATTGTGGAGCAGGCCATAAAAAACAACAACAAACTCAAGTAAAATTTTACCAGCATTAGTATTCAATGAAGTACTTCAATACATGTTCCACTTTGCAGTGAGCACCAAAAGATGAAATTCAGAAAATTAATTGGAAAGTAAAGCCAAATCTTCTATGGACTATATTACTTATTACATTATATTACATTAATTATCTTCACTTATTGTTGGACTAGAATTGCTGGACTTTGGACTAGAATCTCCCAATACATTTTCTCTTCCAAAAACAATTTTAAAACAAGAAATAGTAACATAAGTGTCACAGAATGGGAAAAACATTGAATAGTTTAAGCTGCAATTAAATAAATATAACACAGATATTGCAAAGAATACCTTTGGCCATCAGACATTAAATAGTTCAATCTAGTTCTGTTGTCTAGCTTTGCTTCTGAGCAGTGTTTAGAATTGGCATTTTTAAATTAATGAGGATCACACAAAACTAGTTTCCACATTTATTAGAAATAACTCAACATATTGATTCTTAAATTAATGCAAAATACTTTACTAAAATCGCTAGTAAGTACTGAAAGAAAAAAATTACAATTAATTAAACTAATTAAAATAAAGCAGTTAGAAAATATAAACATACACATGAGAGTACAAAGTAGTAAGATGAGCTATCAACTTTGTTACATTAAAACTACCATCATTCTCTGATAGTCAATTAATAAAGTGTTCTAGTATAGTTAAATCTGTTAATGGTGATTAAAATCTGCAGACTCTTAACACTAATTTGACTACAATAAGAGTTATTCTAGGATCCTTTCTTGTCAGAAGTTATTGTTTGCTGGAAGAATCATATATGATTGTCTTGAATTATCATTATTAGTTATACAAGGGAGTAATACTGCAACATTTACTTCATATATGTGGAATAGAGTTTGAACTTCTGTTTTGAACATTATAAAGAGGATACGGTAATACAAACTTCATGGTTTATAGTTATATAGTGTCTTTCCTTTTTCTCTCCATATGAAAAGAAGTATGAAATAGAAACAAACCCAGTGTTGCATAGATTAAAGCAAACTACTGAAATAGTTGCTCATCAAGGAGACAAAACATCCTGGGTATTTAAAAAGGTCATAGTGTGAAAATCTATCGGAATCATTCAATTTATAGCTTCCTGGGAAGTTGGCAGAATTATCTAAATATCTCTTGGCAAGAGATGCTAATCAGTCAACATATAAAATTGATGAGGCCTAATCATTTCAGTGCTTCAGTGTTTTGATTCTTTGTGAAGATAACTACAGGGATATTTACACCTTAGTGAAGAAAAACTGAGAAAAAATGTTTGAGAAAGGAGATATTATTAGAAAACATTATCAAGCCTGCAAACATGATAATTCTAAACAGAAATGTATGAATTTAGGACAGATCACTCATCTAATCTCAATGTTGTGGTCCGCCGGAAGCCTATGGAGTTGGCAGCAGAGTCAGACAGTGGGGAGGTACATGGGTCAGTCCTTGAGTCTCGGAGGCTCAGACGAGGGATATGTGTCTGACACAGAGATGGGGCCTGGGCCCTCTGAGAGTTAAGTGCTGACTCTGGAGCCTCCAGAATTTGATATTAACAAGGGAGAGGAATAGGGGAAGCCTATTCCCAATGCATGCTTGTGCAAAGCTGCCAGAAGGCAAGTAAGACAAATAGTTAAGACAAGAGGGGTATCTCGGGAGTAAGCTTTGGAGATGATTGGCCCCTCCTATAAGACATAAAGGAGCAAAGGGACATTAGCCTTTGCAGGAAGCAACTTTGTTCGTTCTGGTCAGTTTAAACTCTGAAGCTCTGTGTTGACTTTGTGCTCTGTTTGGCCTTGTACAGCTAATTGGCAAATCAGTCATTGGCAGCATTTCAAGGGAGATAAAGGTGAGTGCTTATCAGCCTTATCCTGAAAGACTGTGGCAGACTTCTGTTGGACTATTCATAAACTGTTTGGGACTCATTTCAGGCTATGAATGCATATAATTCACAGCTGTTGAAATTTAAAAAAAAAGATTTTGGGGAACAGCGTGTGATTGTTACTGTCTCAGGAAGCCTTGGTCAGAACACTCAAGCTCAGTATAGGAATTCACTAAATTATTCCCAATAGATGGTTAATCTCTATTAAATGTGGTCCACAGTGGTCCATCGCTGTTTAGGTAGAACCTTCTTTTATTTTCAGGACATTTTCCTAATATTTAGCCTGAATATATTTTAATTTCAACCTACTGGTTTTTATCTTAACTCAGTTTTAAAAGGCAAATCTACCTCTATTGTACTGTCGGTCATTCTGCTATGGTAAACCAGATTTTGTGTTTAAGAATCTAATGCATTCTAAGAGGATTGAACTAGAAGACATCCAAGATCCCTTTTAACTCCATAATTCTAAGCAACAAGCCAAAATTAATCCACAAAAAGTAGGTAATGCTTAAGATAATTTGTGCTGTTAGTTTTGTACAGAAGACATAGTTCAGGAATGCGCCCTAATTCAAAGCAAGGGCCTCTAACACTTCTTGTGCTATGCAGATATCCTGGCCTTTCTAGTTGGATGTTCTGTTTAGCTATTATAGGAGTTCTCTCATTAATTTATTTTATTATTATTTATTAGTAATATAAAAAGAAAGCAGAAATGAACAATATGCAATGCTATGAAGAAAAATAACAGTAAAAACATTTTTACTGTTTTTTACTGATATTTTACTGATTTTTTTAAAAAAAAGAAACTTTGACATTTTTTAGTTGCAAAAGCTTCACATATATTCAGATTGGACTTCTTCTGCCCCAATGCTCCTTGCTGCTGCCTTATATTTTCTATGTGAATAAATGCGTATTTAATTAACTAATCCAGTGGAGTGTATCTTCAAAGTTCTTTGTTTCAGTGAATGCATGAATTGAAGATGTCAAGGCTTATCATTGAAGGAAAAGAGTAGTCTTCTGCCAAATTATGATTTAAACTGTAGCACTTAAGGGACTGATGAAAACTGGGAGTGGAATTGATGCACAAGAAAAAGTGTCCCTAATCCTACCTTTTCAATAAAACCTTACTGTATAAGCAGATTGATAGGTCCTTTGCCACACCATCATCTTAGTATCTGCAGTGCAATCTATTCTTCACACTCAGCCAATGTCTGCCAAAGCAATTTTTTTCTTGATTCTACACCTCACTTCATAACTACACAAAGTATATTGGGAGTATTTCATAGTTGGCAAACTGGTTCATGCACACCGTCATGTTTGGAGAGTTAATAGTTTATGCATTTTAAGTATAAAAACTGTATGTATCATTGAACATGTCCATCTGGCAATATTCACTTGCCTGACTAGAAATCATTCAGAAAATCACCACAGCACCTGAAGATCTTCCCTTTACAGTGCTTCAAAATTGATCTCTAAGATGGATACAGTCTGAGTTGCATTTTCCTTTTATCAAACGGGTATTAGCATAATTTGTCTGCAAATGGAGCGTGAACACTTGCTTTTACTTCCTAGCACATTTTTTCTGCTTCTGAAATAAAAATGAATTCTTGCATTTATAGGAAAGTCTTTTAAACATCCAGCAGGTTCCATGCATCCAAGTCTAGCTATAGACTTGCATAGCAATTTCAAAGAGAATATAAATGGTGGCATAACTTGGGCAATGACGTCTTCTTTATTTGGAGAGCTGCTCTTATGAAAGATTCCATCAGGAAGTGGCTAAAATATGTTATGAAGAATCCTGGTTCATGGAGAAGTGCTTCAAGCAGAACGGAAGACTGAGTGCATCATGGACAAAAATAATAATAATCAAAGTGCTGAAATATGTTTATTTTTCCTGCAAAGCAAGGTGAGTCTCTTCTGCCTTTGAAATATAGTAGTACAATTTCTTACACTAAGAACTTGGCAATTCAATCAACTGCCACCTTTAATGAAAGTTCTGATAATATCTGACTTATTGCTATATGTACTCGAGATTAGGGATATGTGTAGATTTTTATAAGAAATATGAAAAACTGTGTTACTAAAATAATATCAGAATACATTTGCTTAGTACTGTGTGCACATCTGTCTTTAAGTTTTTTATTTTTTCCTTTATGTGAAAAAAAATGACTTGTTTTCTTATATTTAGGATGCTTTAAAATTCAGTTAGAATCGGTCTTGATTTTTTAGTAACAGAATAGAATAACAGAGTTGGAAAAGACCTTGGAGGTCTTCAAATCCCCCTGCACAAAGAGGGAACCCCATAATATTTCAGACAAATGGTTGTCCAAACTCTTCTTAAAAGCCTCCAGTGTTTGAGTACCCACAACTTATTTTATTTTTTGCAAGGAAGTGAATATATTTCTGATACCAGTACACATTGTACCATCACTTCACAAACTTTCTGGTTGCTTCTTTTTTTGATTTGATTTGATGAGAATAATTACTTCAAGGTATTGCTACAGGACAAGTGGTGGGATTCCAATATTTTTACTACTGGTTCTGTGGGCATGGCTTGGTGGGTATGGCAGGGGAAGGACACTGTAAAATCTCCAGTCAGAAGTGTTATTTGCTGGTTCTCCGAACTACTCAAAATTTCCGCTACCGGTTTTCCAGATCTGGTCAGAACCTGCTGAATACCACCTCTGCACAGGACATTCAAAACAAAGGAAATTGTACAAGAATCCCACATGAAAGTTGTTCTTTGAAAGAGAAGAGTGAAAGGGAAAGAGGTGAGTAGAATAGAGGAAAAACAAAAGGAAAGGAAATCTTTATCAAGTTGTATGATAATGTCCGAAAACATTACAGATTTTTTTAATCACAAAAATATTTTTCCCTAAGCATACTCAATCCTCTCTCCTTAGTTAAGCCCAATGAAAAAAAGTTCAAATAAATGTCCATTTAATGTTGAATGGTTCCTGGTCACACAGCCCTTGTTCCCTAAAGTTGTACAATATTTAAACAAGAATCAGCATGCATTTACGAGCATGTTCATACATGCATGTGTGTGCGTGTGTCTATATGTGCAAAATATAACTAATAATAGCACGACCAAAATGCTTTATGTTCTGTCACCTTCATTTTTACTGTAAACTATTTGATTTATCAAGGATAAATAACCATCTCCGGGAAAGATGAATCGGTGTTTAGAGAGTAGCATACTTAGACTTAGAATAATGTATATGGGCTCCTATAATCCAGGCCTGCACAAAAGAGCTGTAGCAAATTCCACAACATTTTTATTTAAAACTGCAAACCATTTTATTCCTTTAAAACTTTTTTGAGAATGCTATTCTTCTATACAAGAAAGTTCAAGCCAGCCATATGTACTATATTAATGTCTGATAAGGCAGGTGTTGTAATGTCTGATGAGGCAGAAAGTAGTGTTTTTATAAATTATTGTATTTTTAATGGAATAATTTATAGATTAGGGGGAATAATCTGTAATATTATACAACAGAGATTACCTGCTGATCCTTCTCCAATGCCATTTTGATAGTACTTAGATGTTTAATCAAATTTTAAGCTCTATTTCATTACTTCTAACATATATCCTATGTAAGCAATGAAAAGTATGAGCCACTTAGATTTTTTATATAATTTATAGTTGCTGTTCCTACCTTCAACTTCCTGTTCAGATTTCATATAGTAGTGTAGAATCATGGTTAAAAATTTGATTTAGAGTTAGGAGATCTAAGATCACATACCTATTGTCAGATATAAGCAGCAGCTATGTATGACTGAAGGAACTCAATTCTACATTCATAAAGATACTGTCATGCCCCTGTTGGAATCTGATTCTGAGAGAGAGGTAGAACAGCTGATAGGGAGTGGGAGTGTGGCTCTGGTGGCTGTGGAGAAAACTGGGGAAGGGCACAGTCCAGCTGGGCATTCAGAGGAAAACCCAGGGCCAACCCCTCTTCATCCTAGGGCATGCAAGGAGGAATGGATAAGGGAGCAACATGGGTTACAGGGGAGAAAAAGGTCCTGATTCTGTTCATTAGGTACAGCTGTGAAAAAAGGATAAAGAGGGCGTTTGTGCACAGCTCCTTGCTGGAAGCAAAGTGTGAATTATTTGGTTTGTCACGTCTTATCCAAGTTCTGGCATCCTCCCAACTGTGTGTGTTTTGTTATCTTTTGAAGTCTGCAATTCTTTAACCTGCCCTGTCTCGTTAATTGCTGCAAGGTGGTTTGTGTTGGTTTTTATTTATAATTTATATGTACTTTGGGTTCGGACCGAATTTCTTCCATTTAAAAAATTTCTTCCATTTCTTGGAAGAGGTTTTTCTCCAGCCGAGGATAACTGGACATTGGGGGCCAAGTTGGAGGCATTAAAGGGACTTTACCTATTTTTGTGACTGTTGCCTTTGTACCACGCCCCAGGTCATCACAGATGCATATCATACAAGCTTCACAGATATGACACACGTGTTTCTCATGTTTCATCAAAACTTTTACCTCATGGGCTCACCATGGGTGCATGAAACAAGGGTGTTCCCATAAAATCTGCACTGAACAATTAAGGTGACATATAAATGAATAATGTGCTTGATGTGGGTGGCCTACACAGGCAATGTTAGATGCTGTCCATTATGTGTCATGTGGCTTACTCAATTTCATCACATTTTTGCAGTTAAGTGAACATGGTGGTCATAAATTGGCTACCATTGTCATTAAGTGAGCATCACAATCATTAAAAGAACCAATGGCATGCTATGAATACAGTTTTTGCTAAAAACTGAAAGTGCCAATTTTGGCCAAAAAAAAAATCATAAAATGACCATGGAATGCTACAAATAGCATGAATATGGTTATGTTGCCAAATGTCCAAAATTCGGCCACGTGAACATGGAAGGGGCCCACCATCAGAACTTACAATATGCCTTATAAGTCCTGTTTTTTGTGTCAGTCGTAATTTGGAATGATTGCTAAGCGACCAGTCATAAATTGAGGCCTACCTGTACATTGAATAGAAAGATTTTATTAAAAAGGAAGATAAGTATGAAAGAAGGAAAGATAGATAGAATATCTGATCCTAATCCAATCTAATTTGAAAGTTTTGAAGACTTTGATACAAAATGGTAGTTAATGCAGCCTGATTCAGTATATCCCTATCATTCATTTTTAGGATTAATTCTTGCATAAAGATGCTATTTCATTTTATACCAATAAAAATGAAAATAATCAAACTCTTACAATGTTTTACAAACTATACAAAGCTTGAAGAAAACAATATTATTGGCAAGAGCTCTAATCAATCGTGATTCTCTTCCTGATATCTTCTTTTCTTACATATATTAAATAAAAAACTTTCTAATTTTGTCTTCTCATGTTAGTTCTTCATGCAGTACCTGCAGCAAATCTTCTTGAACCAGACAGTTAAACATAGCTGCTGATGATATGGAAATTTAAAATAAATGAGAAAACTCTCTACTACCCCAGTAATGAGATAGTGATATTTAGCTCATATCTCAGTTTGGAATCCAATATACTATTTCTTTAATCTCACATACCTGATTCATTAAAAATCTAAATACTGCTATGTTTATTAGAAGCCTTGTTTTTTAAAACTTTATGAAAAAATAACAGGGGAGAAAAGAAGATTTAAAGGTTGTTTGTTTAAGATCTAGGCCTAGTAATTTCATTATTCATCTTTTCATGGTCAAATAAGGTACAGCTAGGAATTAGGAAGATACAATATTATTTCATGGTCTAGATTCATGGATTTCTTCCCTTAATGGCTATTATTGAAACTGACTTTTGTTCCTTGGCAGCTTACTTATTTTCCAAATGACTAATTTTATTAACTTTATGTTAATTAGGAAAAAGAGAGAAATGTTACTTGTTTGTAATAATTATAATTTAAGGCAGAGTAGTTTGTAATTCAGTTTGTCATGATGTTAACCTGAACATCTTAATTCATCATTTCAGTTCTATACACATTGTGATGAACAAATATTGCTGCCATTTCTTGGCAAAACAAAGTTCATGCTCATATTATCTGTTTGCTTGAATTATAAATTAGTATCTCTATTGCTTCTCAAAAGAAATGCCATTAGTAGTCTTATACTTGTGTATGGAATCTAAAAATGGGAATAATCAAATAAAATGTTAAAAATTAATAGGCAATTGGATCCTTACCTGTAATTTGTTTATAAGACTCCAAAGTCAATATAACTGTGCAATAAATATAGCATGTGAATATAAGTGTGCATTACACTTTGAGGATTACTAAAACAATGGGGTGATTTTCCTTTGTATTGCCGCTAGTTTATTTGTTCATTTGTACAAATAAGTTTAAAAAATGAAAAATTGTAATATAATAATTACAAAACAAGATTAGTCCTGCCAAAGCATATTTACTGGAAAATCTTGAGCTGACATTTTCAAGAAACTGAAAGGCCACTTCAGATAGTGAGACAATATGTGCCATTACATAACAAACCTTTTTTGTTTCTTTTTAAATTTGCTTTAAAAAAACACATGTTATGCAGGAGTGGGCTTAAAAACATTTAGCAATTGGTTCTCTGCCCAGTTTCTGGGTGGGCATGACCATGGTGGATGTGGCCTATTGGCCTCCTGCACCATGGCAAGGGGGACATTTTCGCCCTCCCCAGGCCCCGTTTCCAGTCTTTTGGAACTTCTGGCAGCCTGTTTTTCACTCTCCCTGTGCTCCGAAGGCTTTCTTCGAGCTTTCAGGAAGGTGAAAACAGCCTCCCTGGGCTCTGGAAGCTTGTTTCTGGCCTTTTAGAGCCTCCAGGAGGTACATTTTTTACCCTCCCTGAGCCTCTGTGCAGGCCCTGAACTTACCTGGGATCCAAATCGGGCTGTGTGGAGACTCCTGGTAGGGGCAGGGCAGGGTGGGCAGGGCCAGCCAGTCACTGCAACTACCAGTTCAGTGAACCAGATAGAAAATTAACATCCGGTTTGCCTGAACTGGTATGAACCAGTAGCAGCCCACCCCTGATGTTATATATTTGAGAATGTTATCTATGTTCTGCTCTTTCTGTGAAAGACAATAGATTCCACAAAGAGCAGCAAACTTACGTGGAAGTTAACTATGCTAATCCATGTTTCTTAAAACAAACTTTCTTTGGGTCATATAGCTCTCATTTTCAGTTTAAGAAATAAGTTGAACCTCCATCTCCATACCTGTAGGACTGCTAGTGTAAGAGGATATCAGTCTAGTTGTCTCCAAGGCATACAAGTATCTGTTTAAGGAGCAAATATAGCACTGCTTATACAAAGGTCAATTTAAAATTCTGTTCCTGAACAGGACCTTTACAAAGACCTTGGAACTGAATTCTGTCTTCAGTTTTAGGCTCATGATAACTGAAATCCTGTTTGGTTTTTTTTCAGATTCTAATCTTTCAAATTGCTGAAATCTTGGTTTTGATTTTCATAGTCTGGTTGCAGACTCTTCATCTGGGATTATGGTAATTTGTATTCCTGTTTCCAGCTTGATTACTACTGCCTAATGATGATAAAGACAAATCATACTGACTTATTTTTCCAATAAAAAAATTGTGATAACAGTTAACCTTTTATTTTACTTTCTGTACTAGAATTAGCTATTATTACATTATCTTTCTTCCATGGAAATTAAATAATATGTAGGACTTTTTATGGTATGCCATGAAACAACATTATTCAGTCAGCAAATACAATTCAGGCCATAGCTCCAAGCTGTTTTGCCCTGTGCTGTTTTAGTTCTGTTTTTATAGTATTACAATTATTTCAATTAAGTTAACTTGAAAGGCATTTTACTCAGACATGCCTTGGGTTACTAACTTTTACAGTGTTCACAAGTTTTCACATTCACATTAATCTTAATTAGTACACAAGTGGAAACTGTATAACTTTTTAAAAAGATCTTTTTGTTTATTTTTTCCCTTGCAAATATGTCTGGAGCAATGGAAAATGGTACACTTTGTGTTTCAACAGCTGTAAAGCTATTTCTGCTTCACATATTTTTGCATCCTGATTGGCTGTGTGGAGCTGATTAACCTCCTGTCATTACAATTATTGCTTCTTCCAGGCAGACTGTTGAATCTCTTTCAGTTATAACTTATTATCATGCATCCAGAGCTCTTCAATTTGCATAATGGATGCATGGTTACTTCTCACCAGGAATGGAAATGTCTCAGCCAATCACAGTTCAATTCTAACCTCTCAAAATGTCTTCACCATTCATACTTCAGGGCATACAGATTTGCTTTCTTCTTTTTTAAAAGAAGTTTCCTGAAAATGAACACCTTGTACTACAGCCAGCTCCCATTATGAAATGCTGCTCTGCTTTGAATAAGGCTTAATTCAAGATATCACTTCAGAAATAGTGAGCATTCTAGGAAAATACCTCTAAAGTTAATGAAGCTAAGTAGTTTAGCACCTTTTTATCTGGGCTAAAGTGCATTTATCACAATAAAAAAACTTACATTTTCATTTCAGCTAACATTTCTTATAGGTGTGGAGAAGGATATTGTATTTCTATATTTCTCCCTATAGAAGTCTATAGGTTTTGTACTGGAAGGTACATTACTCACTGCCATACTTATAGGGAAAAAAGGGCCTTGTTATTGCTTCATGTAATTTGTATTTCTCTGTGTCTACATGAATATACACAAACTCACAAACAGACTTTTTTTTAAAAAGTCTATATTCCAGTATGTGTCTGTAAAAGGATCAATTTATCTAGGAACACACATGCACTGTTATTTTAAACAGAAATAATTTCTGAAAACAAAGACTATTATGTACGTATTCAATGTAAGGTGGGTAGCTATGTAAACATTTTAAATAAATTAATAATAGAAAGTAGAATGATAATAAATACATCTTTTGACTAATTGTAAAATATGCTTTTGCTCTTGATTTGCTTAGCTACACTAATTAAAACTATCAATTTACTCATTATAAAGAGTTTTTAAAAATACATAATATAGATCTGTGTTGCCACACATGCCGGAAGTGGCATGCAGAGCCATTTCCCCGGCATGTGAGAGATCGCCTGGAAGAGCCCTACTGTGCATGCTTGTGCGTGCTGCAGCTCGAAAGCTGATTGTCAAGTAACTGGTGTGCATGTGCAGGGGTGTGCACGGGAGATGCGTGCACATGTTCACGGACATGCAGCACACGAGAGGATCGCACACGTATGCACAGGGGTGTGCTGCACATGAGGGAATCGTGCATACATGCACAGATGTGCTGCGCATGAATGGGAAAAGCACAGGCATGCACAGATGTGCTGTGCACAAGGAGGGAGTCATGCTTGCATGTGCAAAAATGTTCTGTGTGCGAGGGGGGAATCGCACACGCATGCGCAGACGTGCAGCACATGAGGGGGAATCCTGAACAATGCGCAGACATGTGACACATGAGGAAGAATCACGCATGCATGTGCAGGCATGTGGCATGCGAGGGGGGATCGAGCACGCATAATAACTTCTCAGGAAAAGCTCAAAACTGAATATCATGCGGATATTCAATGT
>JANHFN010005760.1:10324-20372 GCA_032468175.1 Toxicocalamus goodenoughensis
ATTATTATTATTATTATTATTATTATTATTATTATTATTATTATTATTATTATTATTATTATTATTATTATTACATTAATTGCAATTCATATGACTACTTCCCATACATTTAATGTCTTCCACCTTCAGTTACAATTTGGTGGCAACAGATGGGCCATGAACATTGCACCCAGTATTTTTTTTCTGACTGAATATGTACATTTGTATTTTAGGGGAGAAGCATCCCTAAGAAAATTTTTCTTGCATAAGATTTGCGTTGTAGTTAATGATATATGATTACATTTCTTCATCGAGATTGAGTTTATTTTAGAAAGCATGTAACAAGTTTTTATGGACATTCTATTTCACGGGTGTCAAACTCGCAGCATCACATTGCCGTCACATGACATATCGTGATGTTTTTCCCCTTCCAGGAGCTGGGGCCGGTTTTTTTTACAGTTAAACAGAGTTGGATGGGACCTTGTAGGTCATCTAGTCCAACCCCACCACCACCTTAGCAGGAGCCCCTACACCATTTCTGACAAATGGCACTCCAATCTCTCCTTGAAAGTCTCAAGTGATGGACCACCAGTTTGACACCCCTGTAATCTACTTCGTTTTTGAAGAGGGAGGGTTAATGCTGAAGAATTCCCATTTGCTTATCAGGAAAAGATGTGCCACCATTGTTGTGTCATCAGAAATGCTTTGCTAGAAAGTGAAACTAGAACAAGGTGTATTAAGTGACACAATAGGTCAGCAAAATAAAACTCTCAGAAATCTCTAAAATGGGTCCAGAAATTAATTAGATTTGGAGATGGCAGAGTAAATTTCCTTTCACTGGAATGAATAGGAAGGGATGAGAAATACTAAAATAAACAGGAGAAACTCTAAACCCCACAGAGATTTGGATGCAAAAAGCAAGGTTCACAGATTCATCTGACCTCCATAAGCTATAAAGATCTGTTAGATATTGAGGTCCCTAGGTTAAATGTTTTGGTTTTGTTTTTTTTTGCACCGACATATGAGCAGAACTTTTTCAGTCACAGCATTTCATAAATAAAAGGAATCAATCAGGGATAGCCAAGTTCTGTCATTTTAAATTTAGTGAACTATACAGTCTTCCCCCCCCCCTCCTCTTCATAATAGTAGCAGTTGTGTCTGTGTGGTCTCTACACCAGTAAATCCCTCTGCCTTCAGGATTTATTTCAAATGTATCTACCAGGTGGATAACTATTAGAATTATAAAAGTAGATTTGCAATCTTCCTCAGTTTCTCCTAAAAGGAATGGGATCATAACCAACACTTGAAATCAAATTAAGAATAAGACTCCATCAGCTTTTATCCCTAATCATTTTCCAGACATGCAAACTCAACTATTTGAGACTTGAGATGGAATGACTTTTGAGACAAAACAAGATCATTTATCATCCTTGGAGGAGAAAAGGGATTTTACAGCCAGCCTTAAAAATCAATTCCAAATGAACGCCTTTCCTTCCAAACCGATTTGAAAACTGGCAAGCAGGTCAACCTCTCTTTAAAGGGACGGGTTTTGTCTACCCAAGCTTGGAAGGGCGCTAGGACCCAGCACAGGAGCAGCAGGAGGAAAGCGAAGACCACAATTAGTTCCATTATAATGACAACTGTAAAAGTTGGCAAGGGCAGTTTTTCACAAGGCCTGCCTTCTTTCAGGAAAAGATTTTTAGTGCCTCCTGTTGCCAGCTTGGATGAGTTGTTCAGTTGTTGCAAACGGTCAACAGATTTGTTCTTGCCAAGGAGGTGGGGGGGCCAAAAAGCCAACCCACCAACAGTTTAAAATTATTTTAAAAAAAAATTGAAACCAAAGCCCAACTCATCAGCAGCTAGGCAGGAGCAGGAGGGGTTTCGGAGTGAACTGCATGCAGGAAACATCTCACATCCTGAGTTTTCAGGACTCGGTTTTCGCTTCGCTCCGCAACTGTGCATTCATGGGGCTGGGACCAGCTGATCCAAGTTTGTCTTGCAGCCTGGATTAAGAATGTCAGAGCGCTTCCAGGCAGAACGACCACGCAGCCCTCCTTTCCCTCGCCCCCCAACCCAGATACTCTGCCTGCTGCTCAGCCTCTTCGTTACACCGCTACCCGGGTCCCGAGGTAAGTTGGCAATCCCTCACGGCTTCAGATCTAAGACCCCCAAACCTTCAAACCGCCTCTGATCAACGGCTCCCCCTCCCATGCGCCCCACAAGTTTGGCCAGGGCGCTATCGACGGAGCCAGCCTGTCCCGAGCGCCCACATGTTGCACAGAGTAGGGGTTTTTTTTTCCTTCCTCCCCCTGCCAAACAAAGAGCCGTCCTTTCTTTTTCTCGACCGATTTCCTAACTTTGACTTTTGATTTCTCACTTTCGGGGAAAGCAGCAAGTTCGGGGCAGGCAGCAGAGCGCTACTCCCGCCGGGCCGGTTGCCGTGTCTGCTTCCAGGATGGGAGGTGGAGGAGGGACGCGGCTGCCGCCTTCCGACGCTCACCCGGCGCGAAAGACATTCCCGCTGGCTCGCCTTGGCCCTCCCACGCCCCCTCACGCCTTCCTTGGGCGAAATTCCCTTCAGCCGCCTGTCCCTTAACTCTTCTTTAGCTGTGGGGTGGATGGGCTTCTTCCTTACCACCCACTCCCATCATCCTCTTCCTCCTCCACCACCATCACCTCAGCACCAGGATAACAGCTGTAAAGTGGAAGTGGGTAATAGCAGGTGAAGGATTGCTCCAAGTGGGAGAAATCTGCCCAGTTGGATTTCTGCCTGCTGTGGTAAATAGGGAGAGTCCTTGACTTACAATGGTTCATTTAGGGACTGTTTAAAGTTACCGCAGCATTGAAAGAAGTGACTTAGGACTATTTTTCACAGTGAAAATTTTTGCAGCATTGCCATGATCCTGTGTTCCCAAATTCATGTTTGTGACATGGTGTCATGTCCCAAGGATCCCCTTTTGCGACCTTCTGACAAGCCAAAGTCAGTGGGGAAGCCAGATTCACTTAACAACCAAGCGACTTGCTAACTGATCAACGTGATTCGCTTAACAACAGTGGTGAGAAAGGTCATAAAATAGGGCAAAACTCAATGAATGTCTCACTTAACAACAGAAATTTTGAGCTCAGTTCTCATCATAAGTTGAAGACTACCTGTAAACGAGAAAATCATGTCATTCTCTTGACAGACACTGAGGGCAGTGACTTAATAGCTTAATAGTTTCATGGAGCATCACAGTACCTGTTGACACATTCAGCTATAGATATCGGATTAATTATTTGCATAATGCATTCTGCCTTGTCTTCTCTTGGCATTGCTATCATTTGCAAATAGAAGCATATCTTTATCTTTTTTTATTTCTATATATCCTTGTTAAGAATTACACTGCTGAAAAGAGTGCCTCCAGGCTTTTTCCATGGGCATGGCGGATTGTTAGATTATAATCCTCTGTCTGTTTCCATAGAAGGAGTTAGAATTTATTTCGGAATATTGTTGGGTGCAGCAAAAATAAGGAAAATGTTGACTTGCCTGCATATTTAAGCTGTTTCCCACTTTTTAAAATGGAATTACACCGGTATAATTGAGAGTA
The DNA here is from genome assembly GCA_032468175.1 of Toxicocalamus goodenoughensis. Taxonomy (NCBI): domain Eukaryota; kingdom Metazoa; phylum Chordata; class Lepidosauria; order Squamata; family Elapidae; genus Toxicocalamus; species Toxicocalamus goodenoughensis. The sequence goes on from JANHFN010005760.1 coordinate 13,891, forward strand.
ATTAATATCCTACAGAAGTTCAGAAATAGCCTATGATGAACTTCAGTAGAGCTAGCCTTCCCAAGTGAAATTGTGTAGGATTATAGACTCTTTAATTTTTTTTCAAAATAGGACTATATTTAAAATAATTAGTTTGGCAACAGGCTCTTCAGTATCTTGTTGTCCTTAAAGTATGCTAAATTACTGAAAGAATGAGCTTTGTGGCTTATTTTTTTATTCTAATATATTATTCTAACAATAATCAGATCTAACTGTAAACCTGAAGTAATGGACAGTGTGTTTATCATCCACACTTTCTTTCCCTTGCAAGACATATGATGCAATAACGAAATAAGTTAGAAAAATGGGAACATTTTTATTCTAGTATGCCAAAATACTACACTTGTTGAAAGTTAAATCATGTGTACATCTCAGTATAGAATTAATCAATAATTGAACTGGCCTGTCTAAAGTGCAAACACATTGGCAAATTGGCATACTCCTTTAATATAAAGAGAATAATCCCAGATACATTTTACTTATAAAACATAATTATTTTTCAATTCCACAGCTATTTTCTATTTAATTGTTATGATCTGAAGAAATCTTTGACCAGGTTTCCTCCACAGATGAATGTCTTTTTTGCAGTATTTGTGTTTTGTGGTGAATGAGCAGAACAAATAGAAGTTACGTTGCCCAGTCTGAAGTGAAAGAAGCTATCTCATTGCTAATGTTGCAGAATCAGCCAAGCATTTTTTCTTGGAGAACAAACATTCCTTTCTGCTAAGCTTCTTGGATCTAAGTCAGTTTAGGATTTTACATCCATCATAGCAGCTGTCATGCAATTGTTCCAACTCTCTTGTATGACACAGACTAGATTTAATACTCTCTCTGTGGCAAAAGTTTATTGGTCTGAAGGTGAAGGGTTTAGAATATGTTGCTTGTTCAAGTCAGTTCCCTTTTTATGGAGAATTAGAATGATGGTGAATTTCTCTTTTGCAAGAGTTCAGGATGTATAAACATCATTGGCTTTCAGATCTTAAAAAGGCTTTTCTTGTTTTGATTGTCTTGATTCTGGACCTGTTGAAGCCCTGACCAGTGTGATGCAGAAATAATTAGTTGCACAGTAATAGTGAATTAGTAGGTGCTATTGAACAAAACCAGCTTGTTTGTTGTTCTTCTGTGCTAAGATTTATGAAGGTAGTTGGGAGACATTTAAATTTAAGAAGATAGAAAATAAAAACAAATGTAAGTAAATTTGAGTAAAAACTCATTATCTGGTCTGCTATGACAATAAAGAAGCATTTTTTCCCTTCACGGTAATATCTTCACAAACAAATATAGAATTTTCCAAGAACTTTAAAATACTGCCTTAACCATGATATGGAATTATTAGTAGGCTATTGGTAATTGTACTGACTTTGGGATTTGTTCCCAAACTATTCTCCCAGACATTTGTAATACATTAGTTACCGATATTAGGAATTTTACATCAATTACTGGACCCTGATGTAAGAGTGGTTTTAAAACAATGTTTTGTTTTGTTTTGTTGTGGTTGTTGTACTGTTGTTATGTACTCATTGAGTTCCTAGTCTAGGCTTGATTTCAATGATTTGCTGTGTTTCATTTAGAATGAAATGAATAGCTCTGAGTTTTTAAATCTGATCTGAAACCTGGAATAGATACTAGTCAAACATATTCAGCTGTATAGATGCTTTGAAAAAGTAGTAGATATGAACAGTAATAATATTGGAAGAGAGAACAAACCATATTGGAGGTAACACAAATATTAGGACTGGAGTGAAGCACTGTCATCTCATGAGCATAAAGAAGTTTGGGTTTAACATGGACATGTTATAAATTGTGCAAAAAATACATTGTGTTGATATGGGAAGAGAACTGTGGAACGGAACATTGCACAGGACTCTGAGCACTTACTTGCCAGCTGTTTTCATTTATCTCAGAGAGGCAAAAGTGGACACCACTGATACTATACCTCCCACTGAGGCTCATGTCTAACGTCATTCTTCATGCAACAAATAGGAAAGAAACCATTCTCTTTGCTTATTGGTAGATGGAGAAAAACTACAATTTCTATAGGGACAAAGCAAGATCTAAACATTCCCATCCTTGTGGTTTTCTTTGGGGAGTGTCCAGTACAGCTGAAGCTTTCCTGGTCTTGCATGACCGCCAACTTGAACACCTCCAACAATGGATCAGCCTAAACTCAACTTGTCTTTATCTTCCTCCCTGGAGAATGTCCTGGGTGGCCAAATTCAAACTATTTAGACCGAGCAATATTAGAACAACTCCAGACATTTTGACCAACTAGATTTTCTCCTTTTGAGGAAAGCATTAAGTAGCTAGGGTAGAATTGTGCTAATAAGTATTTGGGCGCACTGTCTTGCCTGAAATCATGGCTGTAAAGATGGTTAGAAATTTATGCTACAAGTGGTTTGACTTCTGCTGCTTCTTCCTTAAGCAGCATTAAAGCATAAAGCAATGAATTATTATGGTTGGTCACACCATCAAATAGATATTTAGACTAGATTCTGCCTTTTTGTCTACCTACTGAATTCTTCCAAGGACCTGTGATAGGCAAATGTTGTTTGATGGGGTTAGACATATTGTTGCAGGATGTGAGCTCTTCCAAGTAAAGCTGCCATTGGCAACTGTCTGATGATGATTTTGTCAATCTGTGCAGTGTTCAGTCCCATATATTTTCAGATTGCACCCATGGAGTGTATTAATATTGGCGCATTTTAATATTGGCGCCACATTTGCCACAGTCATTCTAGTTCTATTTGCAGGTCTTTGTGATTGTCTCCAGTTCATTCTTTTCTATTCTGCTTTCTTCAAGTCCTGAACCTCTATATTCAGCCTTTTTTGTTTGTTTTATCAACAGTTGTTAGGTCTGGCGTGTTACATGGCGAGTGCTTGTCTGTTAGTATTCTAAAGTCAGAACATATTTTAGCTTCTTCATTTGCTATTATTTTGTCTATTTTATAATCCCACCAATTCTTTGCTGGCAGGCAAATGGCATTTCTTGTAGTCGTTCCAATATGCCATTGTTGCTATTTTATCATGTGATTGTTTGTAATCAATCTCTGTAGTCTTCTTGCAGAAGCTAACTAGGTTGTAGAAAAAGCACTTGCTTTCTGTTCCTATCTTCTCAATTCCGGCTTTGTGTGCATTTGTTCTTAAGGCTTGGTCTTGTACAGCCAGAATCTGTCCCTTTTTTCCAACTTTCCTGCTCATAATCATCGCCAAGTCTTGTTATTTGCTTTACCTCCTAGGTTTTCTTTGTGTACTGACCATGTAATACTTTGCCGTTCCATGTCTCTTTTCTATTGTTCATTTGGTTTTTCTTTCCAATGACTCTGAACACCATCCAACAATATCATGAGAAGCACCAGTAAATTTTAAAAGCTTTATTTTAGGAATGTAAATATTTCATATTGAGTATTTTAACCACACAAACATGACACAACAATAAATCCTTCTTGGGAAGAGGGAAGAGGAAAATTCAGGGATTTTCTGAGATGATCTTCAATGGAGTAGAAGGTGGGATTTTTAACTTCTCCTTTCTTCAGTTCTCTTTTTATAGGCAAGGTTGAATTACCACAGTATTATAGCTATATTATAATCCAGAGGTAGGGAACTATGGCCTCTTTATGATTTGTGGACTTCAACTCCCAGAATTCCTGGAATTCTGGGAACTGAAGTCCAAAAGTCATCAAATGGCTTCAGTTTCCAACCCCTGTTGTAGCTGATTGATGTCTCTTCATTAATCTGCATAGGTCATTCACCTTTGTGGGCATAATTAGAATATTTTGTGTCTATATCCAACCATATTATAATCTCAGAGAGTACAAAATACTGTTGGAATGATGGCTTCTGTAAATTCTTTATCCCTTCAAATCCTGGTATATCTTGAAATGTCTCTGAATATATTTGCAATCGTACATCACTTTCTGTGAGTATAACTCTTCCACTTTAATATGTCTATTAATTTACCCAATAACAAGATCACAGCTGATTTGCATCTTGCCTAAAAGAGAGAAAGGCAGGATAGCCAGAATATTACTGTGGGAAGAAATGTCCATCTGGATTCAGTTCCAAGTGGGAAGAAAGACACTGCAAACATGGAGACTGCTTGGAAAGATGGTTTAATGGTGGACAGGACCACATTGAGGTCTGGGGCCAAAAAAGGCACATGAGTGAGGGAGGGAAAGAGATTTATAACCTCTGTTGGGCTTTGAACCTACTTCCTGTTCCTGTGGCAAGAAATGTATCCTGATTGGTTGTCAGACTGCCATGGGCCATGCAGGGGTAACTTTGTTGTGTTGAGTCCCAAGCTTGGTTGAATCTTGCTGGATGATGTAATTACTTTGGGCAATTTCTATTATGGCTTAATGGCTTTGTCCTTGTTTGGATCTGAGTGAGGGCTAATCCCATCACCCTGGAGCTGAAGGTCTTTTGTGTTGTAGATAAGATGTCTTTTGTCTTTCTGGGGCTATTAACAAAGGTGGGGGCTGCTTTCCAAGAGCATGTTTCTCCTTTTCTTATTGAAGGAAGTATAATATTCTGCCTTTTTAATATTTCCTAGAGTATTTAATTTTTCTAGGAGAGGATGGGTGCTAATTTTCTATAAGCCCTAGAAGAAGAGGGCAATGGCAAGCCACTTCTGAAATCTTGCCAAGAAAACTGTAGAGATGAATCCAGGCAATCATCAGGAATCAATACTGATTCAATGCATCCACTACTCAAAAACTGCTCTACAGTTAGTCATGGTGTATCTCTATATCAGAGTAGTTCACTAAATCTGAGCCTGAATAGGGTTGTTATTTCTAGTGATGTGCAACCATGAACTCTATCTTGCCAACCTATTGGGGAACAGTTGCAGGGTGTAGCTTTGCCTTCAAGTTTATTCTTGGTTTGCCTGAAACCTCCTTGGGGCAGAACAGAAGAAATTAGGGTGCCTGGAGTTCCCATGGCAGGTGACTTCTTATCAAGCACAAGAGTCCCTCCAGAGTCCAATTCTATCCATGGAAATGATGCATTAGAGCCAGTTTTTTCTCACTAAAACAAAAGGAAGGAGAACAGAGGTTGACAGAGAATGTAGATGTGTAATTTACCTATAATTTGTATGTAAATGAATCATGTGTTGAGATGCAAATTGAGAAATAATAACTCCACTTAAACAGAAATACCTACAGTAAGCTTTCTCTGTAGAAATAATCACCAGGGCTGCTCATTCAATGCTGCCTTTGGGAGATAACTGGCCCTACTAAATAAATCTTAACTCTTCATTCACTATATTATTGTTGTATGTAGTTTGTCACAACTTTTTTTAACAGTCCTTTTGTCAAGGTTCTGACTGACAAATCCAACCAAGCCAGTAAGTCAAGAGATCAGATCTCTTTAAGCATAACTTTATTGACATCATTTCACGCATGAAGCAAAACCAACTCTAACTAGTGCCTGCAGTTTTTGCCTAATTAAAGAACAAATTCTTTCCTCCCCTCCTTCGACCAGGTCACATTGTTCAATTAGATGTTTTGACAATGGCAATTCCTTCAGGCCCTTGCCAAACATCTGTTGACCTGGGTTCCCACAGGATGGTTTCTTGTTGTTTTCTGTGCTGGCACTCCAAACCTCCTGCCCACCCCAACAGTCTATGGTAAGTTGAGAAACAAAAAGATGGCTGTGACAGCAGGGCATGTTTTGAGGTTTGACACCTTTATCTTTAAGCCAGCTGTGTACACTATTTCAGTTAGAGGACATCCTCAACTCAAGAGTTGACTTCCATGAAGTAAGATGGATGGGCATTCTTAAAAGCCATCTGTTTTTTCCACTGGAGCTCCTGAAACTAGACTAGACTAGAATAAACAGAGTTGGAAGGGACCTTGGTTGTCCAATCTCTTCTTAAAAACCTCCAGTCTTGGACAATTCACAACTTCTGCAGGCAAGTTGTTCCACTGATCAATTGTTCTGTCCAGTGGTGGTATTCTACCGGTTTGGCCCAGTTCTGGCGAGCCGATAGCAGAGATGAGCAGCGGAGACCTAACCGGTTCTCTCTGCCGCCCTGCTGTTGGGCCCACCAGCCCACCCAGGTTACCAGGCTCACCTTTATCTGCTGGATTTGAAGCGCAGATGCTTTGCGTGCCATGGAAGAGTGCTGCACGGCAGCTGCTAAACTGACCGGGATCGTGCAGGCTTGCAGGAGGCGAGTTAGAATACCTCTCCGCCTGCGCAAATGCCTCTGCACCTGCACAAAGTGCACATTTGGTGTGTGCATGCATGCAAAGTGTGTGCACATGCTCAAAGCACACCCACCAAGCCACACCCACCGAACCAGTGGCAAAAATATTTGAATTCCACCACTGGTTTTGTCAGGAAATTTCTCCTTAGTTCTAGGTTGCTTCTCTCCTTCATGGGGACTTCAATCTGCCTTCCGTCGGCGAGGCATCGGGGGTGGCTCGGGAGTTCATGGCTTCCAT
>JANHFN010005760.1:20472-33058 GCA_032468175.1 Toxicocalamus goodenoughensis
TCTTTCTTTCTTTCTTCCTCCCTTCATTCTTTCTTTCTTTCTTTCTTTCTTTCTTTCTTTCTTTCTTTCTTCTTTCTTCTTTCTTACAAAATTCTTCAAAGGTTTAACAATAGTCTTTTGTAAATCCAATATAAGAAAATTATCCATGTCACTCTCTTGGCTTATTATTTGGATATGCCTTTTAATTTATTAAGACAATTGGTTTCTTTTATATGTATAGCATACAATGTATAGCATCTTTTTCCATATCATTCTCCTAATCTGTCATTTTTAAATCCACTTTCAGATCCATGTCATTCTCTTTTGGTGGAGCCATCTTCAGTTCATTATTTATCTGCAGGAAATCAAGCCAGACAAAAACTTTTAAATGGCTATTACATGACCAATTAAGTTATCACAGGAGTTCACTCCTAGCATTCAAGATGAATGAATTGTTTCATGAGGTATAATTTGATATTTGTTCCTATATGAAAATTCCTCTCAATCTTTGCTTGACATCACATTAAACAAACAAAATGCCAGACATTAGCATTTATAAGAGAAACATTTGGATCTCAACCACCTAACCGTAGATTCATGCATTTTATATGTTTCAGTATGTATTTTTTATTGTACATTGCAACATTCCAGCAGCACAATTGACCCTGTAAACCTCTTAAGAGCCAAGATATTGCTGACATAAAATACATTTTTAAGCTGACTATGGGCTTTCATCCACTATAACTACCTATGGCTTTCTATGTTCCACAAAAAGCCTGCTTTTGGTTATAAATGTAAAGTTTCAAAAGGGATAATTATAGTGAAATGTTGAATAAGAGCTACTATTCAGTCCAAAATAGTTACCATTGCATTTGCATTGTGGTGCATTGCTTGCAGAATTAAGCTGGTTGTAAATAGCATATCCTGCAAACCCTGAAGGACTTGTTGAAAGAAATATTATATTTGTCCTGAAAGGTAGCAAGCAGAAACTCTTCTATCATGGTACAAGCATGTGTTCACATCCTTAGCAGAATGCTAATAGGAAGAACAATGTATCCAGAGCTCTCAGCTTTTATGATGCAGGACTATTCTTTTTAAAATTTGGATTGTTCTTTCATTAGAGAATTTCTGCCAAAGTTATTGTGAAAGCTCCTAAGCCAAGTCAGTATCTAACAAAGTAATGCAAGAGAAAAACATTCAAAAAGCCTGAGCTTTCACAATGCTACTAGCTTCTCTCTGAATATTTTATACTAATAGCCATCAGCATGACTTTCTTACCACTTCAGTATATATTTATGGGATAATGTGAATGATTGGGTCTCATGTATACAGCTGTTTTGGGAAATAAGATTATTCTGCTCATGTGCCACACTTATATTTTTATGAAACAAAAGACCTTTTTGACACAGTTGAAGATTACAGATAAAAGATTCTAATTTAATCTCAATTTTACATTAATTTGTAAAAAGTTATGTTTTTTAAAAACCCATATTGAAGGAGCCCTGAGCCTTTTTTGCACCAGATTGATTGCATCTGTTTTAGTACTGAAGAAATCTGGCCATTATCCTAATGTTTCTTGCATATTTCTTTGGTGCATCAGACTCACAGTATTTTTTACAGTCTGGTGATTTGCATTGCCAAGTCCATGTGATATAACATAGGCTGTGTGCCCTGATTTCTTCTTCAATTGAACAAAGTCAGCATTAATACTGTTTTTTAAAAATCATATATGTATGTACACACACTTCTAAAATATATTGACTTTGTTTCATAAAACAAATGCAGTGCATGTTCAAGAGTCCAAATTAAAGAAAGAGAAGTATAAAAACAGCTCCTATGTGTTTGAAGTACTCATTTTTGAACTCTTAATATAGTCATCTTATGTTTTGACATGGTTTGCCCTCGAAAATACCAGGTATGGTGAAGTACAACACATTCTGGCATTTGGTTAAGCTATGACAATATACAAGAAGTAAAGAGTTTATAGAAATGCTACATCAATATACAAATCAGGCTCAAAATACTTGATTTAAACAAGTTTTGTTCTTTTACCAAGTGCCAAATATATGCTTGAATGACTAATGGAGTCATATGGTTCACAGAATGAAGCACTTTATTGTATATAGTTTTGCAGACTTCCAAAAATTATGCTACAGAGATTATGCTGAGATTAAGAAGATCCAACTATTGTGTTTGCTTGTGTTATTCAGAGTTCAGTGGGCCAAAAAATAAAATCAGCCATCACAACTATATCATTTTAACTTTTATCTTTGAAAGACATTTTAGCACTGCTAAATTACCATCTTCATGTTAACATGTCAAAGGTAACCTTTTAAAAGTTGTAGAGGATTTAAAGGAAGACACGGTTCTTTCTGCAGCCTTTTTAATCAATACATTATAACACTAAAGGAAGTAATTCACAAAGTGGCAACAGTTAATCTTTCTTTGAATTGCATAATTGGAACTTTGCACATTATATTTTTGGTTAAGCAGGCTATTTAGCTAAATTCTTTGAACTCATATTTTCCTTATGTAAGAAGTCATGAATCTAAGCAACATAAAAGATCAAATGGATTTGCAGAAAACCCCTGTGTAGATCAGTTTGAAGTTGGCAGCCCTGTCAAATTAGAGAGAAGATATGTTTTAATTAGAAGCAGGAGGAACTGAACATTATATCCAGAAATACATGAATTCCTTTAACCGCTCTTACATTTTCAGGTCCATCAAAAGATGTAGTTAATTTTTAACATTCCCAACATATTTTTACAAGAGTGTTGATTTTATAGAGAACTATGAGAGATAAACGAACAAAGTAGATTCAAAGTTTCAAGAAAATGAGGAATATGTTAATACATTCTTTGAGGGAGAAATGAGCCACTTTAACTGTAAACATAGGATTTGCATATGCAAATCTTAGGTCTTTAACCTAATGCTGAATTTGTATGCTCCTAACATGCAGTTCTAGATTTAATTATTATTAGATCTTGGATTATTCTTTTCTGAGGAATAAATTGTTACTTTTGTTATAATGGCTTGCGCAAGTAGATTTGGAGTGGTGGTGGGAAAACTGAATAATTTCTTAAATTGATATCCTTACATCGGGTTACAACCATTTCCCCACAGTGGGCAGGATCTTCTAGAGCACGGGTGTCAAACTCCCTGCCATCACATGATGTTTTGCAACGTTTTCCCCATTTGTGGAGCTGGGGTGGGTGTAGCTTGCATGTGACGCTTCCAGCCCTCAGGCCGCCAGTTTGACACCCTGTAATCTAGAGTGAACATCTGCCCTATTAGGTACACCAGAGGTCAATCCCACAGGAAGGTTCAAACAGCTTTTATTGAAATTGACTATCTTACAAGTTTGATTTTGCTCTATCTCTTCCCACTTCTTATAATTGTCAATTAGGGACCCTCAGCTACCCTATGGATCAACAGTCTTCATGCCCCTCTGTCTCACACCTCATTCTTCATATCCCACCATAGTCATCCTGATGTCATTCTTTATAGTGTCTAGCCACTGGGTACTAGTATGGCCCCTGCTCCTTTTTTCTCCTGGTCGTTCCCAGCATGATTAACTTTTCAAGTGAATCCACTTGCAGACAGGGCCAAAGTATGATATCCTTTGCTTGGCCATCTTGCTTCAAGTGATACTATAGTTTGGGTGAGATTTGGTCTAGGACTTCCTTGTTTGTGATTTTTGCAGTCCATGGAATACATTATAATCATATCCAGCATCATAATTCAAAGCCATCCACCCTTCTCCTTCCTATCTGCCTTTTTCAGAGTCCACGTTTCACAGCCAGAAGTAGCAGTTAGAAAAATTATTGTCTTGACTAATTGTATTTGGTTGGTAGACTGATAACTTTACTTTTCCTGATGTTATTCATGCTGGACATTGCAGTTCTTCCAAGTGCTATATTGTCTTCTGATCTCAGGTCTGCAGGTCACCACCGTGTTGGTTGATTTTTGAGCCCAAGAAGATGAATTCCTTCACTGTTTCAGTGGTCTCATTGATCCGCACTCTGACCTATGTGTTCTCTGCAGCCATTATCTTCTTTGTTTTTTTGATGTTAAGATGCAGTCCAAATTTTTCACTTTTCTCTTTCACTCTCAGGATTAGCCACTCCAGATCTTCTTTGCTTTTTTGCGAATGATATCTCATCTGCATATTGGAGGTATGTCTGTCTGAGTCACTTCCAAATGTTATCTTTTTCTGGATTAACCAAAAAAAAATCAAGTTTCAGTTTCAGAATTTTAGCTTTGCCTTGGTAATGATTCCTGCATACAAGTAATCTTCATCATACGACCATTCTCTTAATTAACAATGGCTTCTGAAAAAAGTAAGTTACAACCTAAATTGGAACTTATATCCGTCACCCTGCTCTTATGAAAAGTGTTTCCTTAAAAGCATTCCTTCATCATTCCATTTACACACAGATGACCTGTGACAAAAGAGAGATTGTTAACTGTGACTAGAATCATTAAACTGGAAGAAGCTGCTTGGACTATCAGATTCAATCCCAACTGTATTATGGAATCCAAATTAAAGCATCCGAGATAGATGAGCTAAAGAAGTTTCTTCGATGAGAAGTGAAATGTCTTCAAAGAAAAAACCAGACAGTCCATTTGCCTCTTCAAAAAAGCACGTTTTTGGACAGGTTATATTTAGCTTTTCTTTTGCTACCCATTTTGAAAAGCTAGAAATTAATAATTATGTATAAAAAGTCAGCAACATGCACATCTGTAGAAAGTTGAAACATTACAGATATGTCATGCCAAAAATGGCAATTCAGTAATGCTGAGATTGGTGGATAGTTTTGACAGATAAACAGTTCATCTATTGGTCCATAATATGGTTTGTTTGGGTTTGGATTAGCAAAATGAATCAACAGCACTACTCTATTGTGATATCATTTATAGGACATGGTTATATTGTCTAGCAGTGTGTTTTAACTAGATTTTTATGGCTTTTTCTATTCTGTTTCAAGAATGCCATAATTTAATGTAATATGTGAGTTTGGAAATATATCTTTTCTGAATTACACTCTCCAAATATGTATATAAAATAAGGCTACATGCAAAATGGCTTCAGCTTCAGAGACTGTTCTTTATTCCTTGCTTTGACATCTGTATTCTCACATACATTTTTATTCAGTTGTTATGAATTCTGTTTGCTATTTGGTTTTATTGTTCTGTCCACTTGATGTATCTTCTTTCTATATTTCTTTATGCCTTTTGGCTTCACAACCTTTATTTCATATTGGCATATTTCCTTGTTTCATATAAATATCATTGCTCTCATATATTCTGTCAGCTTCTGTTTTCAGAATTATTTCTAGGTTATGTTAAAAACTACAGTTAGAATTTATTTAACTTGTATGTCTTCTTGGAAGTTTGGTTTTCAGTTTAGTTAACTTTTTATTTCTGAAACTGTTTTCTGTCTGGGTTATGTGGTACGTTTTCTACAGGAAACCTAACCTTACAATTTACAAATAAAAATTTGATTCTTGTGTAAGTAAAATCCAATTTATTGCCTGACAAGGAAAACAAAGAATCTGCCTTAATTAAATACAAGGCTCTTTTCTGTCCTAAAAATAGTTGACATATGATTTGGGCAGATCTTCATGGCTGAATTAATAATGCACGAGCCAACATCATCCTTTGGTGACTCAACTAAACAACTGATGTAATGGAACTCTTATAAAGTGATGGGGTAGGAGTTGGTGGTGAATGCTTGTGTACTTCTAAGAAGTAATGAATTGCATATACTTGCCACATGTGGGAATATTTTGATGTTTGAGATTTATATACAAACAGTCCACAGTTGCTTGAAACTCTCATGGGGCACCATGGGAATATTAATTGATAATAGTGGTATCTATGTATTAGCTTCTATATCCAAGGCATTATGTTTCCTAATGGCAGTTGTTAATAAAAATAAGCAGGAGGGTGCTTAATGGCTTACCATAGGCATGTGTTTGGTCACTGCGGGAACACAGTGCTGGGCAGGATAGATCTTTGTTAGACACAGTAGTCTTTTCTACTGAAATGGACAGAGCTTATGTCTATTTGAGTGAATCAGTATCTTTGCTGGCTGATCTTAAAAAGCTAAACAAGATCAGGCCAGGAGCATATGTTTCTGTGTATATATCTGTGTCTCTGTATTTGAGGGGTTGATTCATAGAAATAATAGTTCTTAAGGGCCCATTATCATTTTTACATGCTCTACACAAGAGCTGACAAACTCCCGGCCCACGGGCCAGATGTGTCACATGCTGGCCATGCCCACATCCAGTTTAGCAAAGGTAAAAAAAGTCCCGATATGTCACATGACATCGCCGTGATGACATGAGTTTGACACCCCTACTCTACACATTCTTTTAAATGAGCAACTATGAAACATGATATGACTTTCACATTTATTTATTTTTTATTTGCTTTACCTGTTTTAATTAAGAAACTATCAAGGGAATACAATCATGCCATTAAAACATTAATGGTACAACACTATAAGCATTATAAAATGCCAATAAAAGGAGGGAAACTTAAGTAAAAATCAACCAACAACCAAAGAGAAAAAATATATGGTATCATTTAAAAATAAAAAGTCTTAATTGTGCTTTCAATAATTTTCTAAAATTTAATACATGCTGATTGAATTTCAGAGGACAAAGAATTCCCTTTTAAAAAATAATTTTATTGAAGATATTTATAATGAAATTAAAACCATAAAAGAAATTAAGTGTAACAAAGAAAAACTGTAAATAGTGAGAAAGGAAATAGACAAGAAAAGGAAAGAAAAGGAAACCAAAATTGATAAGGTAGTGGTCCCTGATCTTCTTGAAGTTATTTCCTTCTTTCCATAAGCTACTCTGCCTAATCTTCAAACCCCCAAATCACATTTTTTCTTCTTTTCAACAAAAGGTTTGTAAGAGGTTTCCTGTCAATGATAAATGTAGTTATTCATCTTTCTCTAATCAAACAGTTTAATTTTGCTGTCTCAACTATGGTCAGAGCATCAGTGTGACATTAGTGCCCAGAGCATTAGTTAGTGACTACCTGCCAACATTTGGGCTGCTACATTCTGGAGTAATTGAAGTTTATTGATTGCCTCAAAGGCAATCCTAAGTGCTGATAGAATTTCATTGGTCCAGGTGAGTGGTGATGACAGCATGAATTGAGACATCCTTCTCTTCTATTAAGTTTGCAATTGGTGCACCTGATGAAACTGACAAAAGATGCAGTGGTCATAACCTCTCCACTTGTCCATCTAGCAGTAGTTCTGGATCTAGGAGGACTACAAGTCACAAGCCTGTTCCTTCAAGGCAACAGAGACCCCATCAAGACATATAAGTGATGATATCAAGAAGTTCTGATAGATAAACAAAATTTCCATTTAACTAAGATTCAATTTCCACTTATTCATCTACTTCCAGATACTGATGAGACATTGGCACTTATATGACCCAAGTTAGCAGTGAATAATTGGGTATCATCAACATACTAGTTGTAGTAGAAGGTAATTTGAGACATGATTGCTATGCTACACTCACCCTACTCCATTCATGGTATTTTATCAGGGTTCTATTCATGTGGACGCTGTGAATTGAAATGGCACAGTCCAGTTACAGGTTAATCGTGTCAATAAGAATCAGATCTGATTAGCAAAAGGAAAATGACTCTGATGTATGGCACATTAGCACTTCCTCCCTTTAAATCTTAAATCTTCATATAAGTTAGTCAGAGTCATCAAGGCTGAAATGTTTCTGCTTGTTTAATTATGTGAATTGGAATTCTGTTTTCTGTCATCAGAGAGGAGAAATAATATTTGCTGTATACCTAAAAAGTCTTCTATGAAACCTGGTCTCCTTTTCTTGCAAGTATGGCAAAATAGTCATCCTACACACCATAGCATAATCATTAATTTAAAACAGCTATTTTATCCCTTTTGTGTGCACCATTGGTAATCAAGCCCTCTTTTTTGAAGTCACTGCCATATATACTTCGCTTACTTTTCCCATCCTCTTTTAGACCTTATTCTGAGATGAAAGGCGTTTTGAAGGCTACTGATACCATCTTCTGCCTTTTCAGAAAAAGCATCTAATATGTTCATGTGTTTAAAACCCTAAACTTTGCTGTTGTAAACCTGTATTTGGAGAGACAGCTGTCAATGTTACAGAATGCACAATGTAATACAATCAAATTAATTTCCATTTTAATATTAATTTCAAGTATAGTGTAATTTTTGTTATTACTTTGGATATAGATTGAGGAAGGCTTTTGATGCTGGTTTTTCTGAGAAGGTGTTTCAGATGTCAATATATCAAACATTTTGCATCAGCTGACAATAGTCTAACATTTGAGGGATGGTTAAATACCCTTAGATTTTGTCTACATTTATGCATTTGTTTGAGCCATGAAATATTAGAAAGGGGGAGTATTGCAGAGGGGATTTTGTAGCATGCTAACGAGGGACTAAGTCTTCACTCTGGTCCACTCTTGAGGCGGGAAGCCGGAGCGCTCCCATTGGCTGATGCCGTTTGACAGCCGGTTATATAAGGAGCTGTCAAACGGCATCAGCTGTTGCTTGCCGGCCTGCCGCCTTGAAAAAGGCAGCCGCGGCAACCCTCTTCGGAACAAATAAAGAAGAGAAGTTTAGTTCTAAGCCTGTGTCTGCCTGCTTATTCCGCCACTCCACAACAGATTTCATAAGGTATTTTTTCCAACTTTACTCCCCAGTAGTGAGAATGTTTGTAAGCAAGTAATGTGGAAGAAAAATTTATTGTCATATGCTGGGCATCGTGAACTATATCAGTCCCTATAATCTTATTTCTTAATGCTTCTTTATTGTCAAGTTGGATAAGCCACTTAAAAGTAATCCCTATCAAATACAGTAGTGAAGTATTCTAAAATTGTGTCCAAAATAATGTAAGAAGTAAATGGGTAAGAAGAATAACAAAAAAAAAGTTTTTTTTGTTTTTGCCTTGTTGTTCTATCTATCACAAGTGAATCATTACACTTTCCCCCATATGTTTGCCATATTTGTGCTTCCAAAGTGAGATCACTACAACTTGCAACCAAAATATATAAAACACAACATAATGTAAAACATATAAAAGCTTATTCTGATACGTATTTTAATAACTTTTGTATATTGGTTTATGTTTATAAGAGCCATGATGGCTCAGTGGTTAGAATGTAGTATTGCAGGCTGATTCTGCTGACTGCCGGCTGCTATCAGTTCAGCAGTTTGAATCTCACCGACTCGGAGTTGACTCAGCCTTCCATCCTTCCAAGGTTGGTAAAATGAGGACACAGATTGTTGGGGACAATATGCTAACTCTGTAAACCACTTAGAGACTGCCGTAAAGTACTGTAAAGTGGTATATAAATCTAAGTGCTTTTGCTATACTTTCAAATTTACTTAGCAATAGTTTCTACTGCTATACTGCTGGTGCCAGTCCTACACTAACATTTAATATTTTTAAAATATTATACTAGGAGAAACTGCTGAAAGTAAACTGGAATTCCCTAGGCAATGGATTCGAAGAGAACAAGTAGAACACTATGGCATAACCATCCCTTATCTTTTGAGTGGTAAACCATGGAAACCAATAAAGAATCTTTTTGAACAGGTAAGTTCTGTTTCGACTATTGTTTTTTATAATGTAATTTCATGGATTACAGTACAGAAATATATAGGACTAAAGCCTTCTTCTTTTGTCTGAAGCAATATTTATATCTCTTTCCCCCAAACTGAAGCATTCTAGAATTTTGAGTGGGCTAATTAGGGAAATTGAATATATTTGATGTTTCTCAAATTGAAGGTATACATATCTCTGTCACTGTGCAGAATCACCTTCATTATTCAGAGATGTGATCACAAATAATTTTATTTTTCCTCAAAACACTTTCCAGGAGAATAACTTGTTATTCTGGGGCTTCTAGTTTTGGTTCAAGGATAGAAATTCTGGGCTTTTAACTTACCCAAGTTAAAGTGTCATTTAGATAGAGGTTTCTTGGTTATTCTTTCTTCCTCCTCATATGCATTCTGATCTAAGGTGAAAAACCATTAAGGTGTTAATATATTTAGTTTTACTATTTGTTAACCAATTAACAGGCTTTGCACAGATATGGCAGAATCTCTCCAGATGACCTTGTATGTAGCTTCTCAGAAAAAGGCACACAGACATGATGCATATAGAATAATTCCCTTTTTTATTGTAGATAAAAGCAAAGTCATTTGTACACACAAAATATTGGTGTGCTATGGTATGCACAAAAGATAAAACCTGTATAAAAGTCTGCGTTCCAGGATTCATATTTTAAGCTTCTTCTTCCTGCTTTTCCAAGTCAGCAGACATTTTTGTCATTCTTTTATTTGGCCCCGAGAAGCACTTGATCTCTTTTGACATAGCAGTTTTGCCTTCTGGAAAGTGTGGGTTCCTGCCTTACCAGTTTCAATCCTTCTAGAACAAGGAATTACCAGAACAAATAAAATAAAATTGGTTGAATAATGAATTACAATGTGTATAGCCCATTCAAAAGCATTTTTTTGCTCATTTATATCTTTATATATCAAATACTTAGGATTACTTGCAGCACAATCCTATCTATATTTAGTAAAAGCTAAACTCCATTGCATTCATATGGGTTTATATGATTTTTCAGAATGACTGCAGTCTTAACAATTATCCTTTGTTAGTGATTCATCTTTTAAAAGCTAAGTCATGGTGTGTGTTTGTGCATTTGTATGTGGTTATACAATATATCCTTACTTTAAGGGAATTGGTTTTACCAGATTTTGGATGCAATGGATAAGACATGTGTATCCTGTAAGTTCTGAACATGTATATAAACCCATTTCCATTTTATACATTTGTAACATCTTGTATGTAAGAAATACATGTGTAAAATCCCATTTAGGTTAATTGATATTATGCTTTTACAGGCAGCCTTTATTCCATTTGTATCCTAAACTATATTAGTTTATATTAAAAGTTTATGTTTATATAAAAGGAATATTTACCATTTTGTAAAACAAAAAAGAAGCTTATAAAGGACATTAGACTTACACCTGGCATTATAAGCTAGTTAACATAAGATATCCTATGTATTTAGTACCCATCTAAATCTATTTTTGGGTTGCTTAATTAGAAACAGATGGTCATCTTTATGCTACTTCAGAGATTTTCAAAAGTGATGAATACAGTGTATTGAAAGAGCTTCAGTATAAAAATTTTCAGAAAAGTACAATAATGGCATTCATGTCATTAATTTGCTTTCCAATTGCTTGCAACTCAAGGTGAATGTAAAATAAAAATGCTGATTTAATACAGAGAGCTGCATGGAATAATAGTGCTCCCATTCCCTTGGAAACTGAAAATGCAATAAAAATATTTTGATTCTTCTGAGAAATTCAGCAAGGGAGATATATAACAATTTATTACATTTATATCATACAAAAACTAGCATTTATTATGAACCAGTCTGATTTAGATGAATTTGAGAAGAAGGTGATTCAGAAATATCACTTTTTCCACTGTAGCTGTTTATGGCCATGAAGCTTTTAGCTTTGATACGAATGAAGTTGAATCAGAGGAGGAAGCTCAAGAAACATTTCTGTCAAATCCAAGATTAACCAAGAGTTATGAACATGCCAAGTGGACTGAAAAACTGGATTGAAACAATGTGAAACACACTCTACATCAAGACTGTCAAACTTCTGGCCTGCAGGCTGGCTGCATCACATGCTGGCCACGCCCATGCCTGGTTTAGCAATGGAAAAAAAGTCATGACGCCGCCATGACAACACGAGTTAGACACCCCTGCTCTATATCTATGACAGCAAAGATATATGTGTACGGATAGTCTTCAATTTGCAACCAAAATTAAGCGCACACGTTCCATTGTTAAGTGAGAAATTTAAGTGAGCTTTGCCCTGTTTTACGACTTTTCTTGTTAAGTGAATCACTGCAGTTGTTAAGTTAATAACATGGTTGTTAAGTGGTCTGGCTTTCCCATTAATTTTTTTAGTCAGAAGGTCACAAAAGGTGATCACAGGACCCTGGGACACTGCAACTGTCATAAATGTGAACCAAGTGCCTGAATTTTGATCATGTGCCCATGGGTATGCTTCAATGGTCATAAGTATGAAAAACAGTCATGTCACTTTTTTTCAGTGCCATTGTAATTTTGAAGGGTCACTAAATGAACTGATATAAATTGAGGACTACCAGCAGAGTTGGCCCATGAGGATGCAACTTGGAGAGCAGGGAGAAGTGGAAGAATTGGACTTCCTGATGTGATTAGAAATAGAGAAAGACCTATAATGGAGAAGAGGCAAGAGGACCCACAGTTTACACTGTTTCAGAAACTTTCTGATTGCTGAAATTCAACCATTGCAATTTTTTTGCTCTTGAAAATTCCGATTTAAATCTTAGGTTTAAAGTCCTGTTTTTCTTACATCCTGTTTTACTATTGTGGTAAAATAGCATTGTTCATATATGTTAATTTCTGCAAGATTTCATAATTCATAAAATATAAACTTAGCTCCGTGTGTGTGTGTGTGTGTGTGTGTGTGTGTGTGTGTGTGTGTGTGTGTGTG
>JANHFN010005760.1:33158-45217 GCA_032468175.1 Toxicocalamus goodenoughensis
CCCTCCCTCCCTTCTGTAGCAATAGCATCCCTAGGGTTAGAAGATAAAAAGAATTAAGATAATGGATACAGTATTAGGATTAAAAACATGCCCCTTTTCCATATGCACCAACATTGCATGCCCACTTATTTAAATTAAGAAAGAATGACACAGAAAAACAGGGTTGGAAGAGATCTTGGACATCTAATCCAACCTGCTGCTCAAGCAAGAATAAAGTAAAGCTCTTTCCTTTAATGAACTGTGGTGGTGAAGTGGTTAGAATACAGTATGACAGGTTAATGTATACATGTACATACACACACACATATACATATATACATACAGTTGCCCCAATAATGATTTTTACTGAAAAAATAATAGTTTTTGAAGCAGATGTACCAATCCTTGTCTTACCCACACATACACAAAATATTATTTAAAACATTTTTACCTGAGCCTAGAAAAATGGTATATGTTCTTTTAAAGGAGTTTTGTTGGGAAAAAATGTCAGTAATACAGAAGTTGGGGAGAGAATTATTATGTAATCAGTTCAATTGCCTTAATTCTTTGAAATTAAAAAGCTATTAAAGTGAGTTCCTCAATGATTATTCCACCACAAAATGTGGCATGTAAATTATACTACAGTTTCCAAAAGAGAAAACTAATATAGGTTGCATATACAGAATTTAATACTAGAAGTTGAATTCATTTAGAAGTATTGGATTGTGCTTCAGATGCTAAAATTCCTCATTGTATTCTAATATTTCTGGATACCATCAGCAGGTTGGGAAGGATAGTATACAATATGGTTAAAATACCAGTGCATTATAAATTCATCCATTTGAATCACTCCAATTCAGACATTCTGCATCTCATTAATATATTATTATTATTATTATTATTAATTCGATTTGTATACCGCCCCACTCCCGAGGGATATAGCAGTTCTACATGCGATGGGTGGCACACAAATCAATCAATCAAACAAACAAACAAACATTTTTCTCCTAATCAGGGTTGTGTTAATATGGAAGAAAAAGTGAAGAAACCTGAAAGCATATAATTGGAAATTTGGAAGTGAACTCATCTGGAACTCTTTTCTGACATTATTCCATGATACAGAACAGTTGCATGCTAAATATGCAGATTCCCTGAGATGTTAAGCTATACACATACTGATCTCCATCACAGCAACCTCTGCAAATTTTGTGGTATATTTTGGTGTTTTGAACTTCCTGTAAATTATGGTTGTAATCCTTTACTCCTTCTCAGATACCAGTTTGATACTGTAGGGAAAATATTCTGGACAGATTATAATTTAACCTGTTGCTTCCAAGGCCAGGTTGAGTAATCTGAATAATCTTCTGCTATTCTCGTCTATCACAAAGAAATGTGCCTGGGTGTCCAGTTTAGCTTGTGAAGATTGTTGGTTGCTGCTGTAGCTGAAAATTCTTCAGAGTTTCATGTAAGGCTGTTTCCTGATAAGAATATATCTGTAGCACTTATTTCTATTGAGCTACCTGCTGCGTGATACTATATGTGATGTACTCTTAATTCAAGTCTTAATCTTATCATAAAATATAATTTGCTCTTACTTAAGAATACAGCAAAAGTCTGGAATCCCCCACAGCCTTAACAATAGCTTGAATCTAGAACTAATTTGAAACAGTTGTGGAGCATAATATACTATAAAGTACAGTGTTCACTCATGTAGGATTCATTTAGCAATTTCATTGCTGTTCTATAGATAAAGGTAAAGGTTCCCCTTGCACATATGTGCTAGTCGTTTCTGGCTCTAGGGGGCGGTGCTCATCTTATAAACCTGAAGAGTCAGTGTTGTCCAAAGAGGTCTCCGTGGTCATGTGACTGACATGACTAAACACCAAAGGTGTACGAAACACTGTTACCTTCCCACCAAAATGGTCTCTATTTTTCTACTTGCATTTTTACATGCTTTTGAACTGCTAGGTTGGCAGAAGCTGGGATAAGTAACGGAGTTCACTCATGCTAGGGATTTAAACCACCGAACTGCTGACCTTTCTGATTGACAAGCTCAGCATCTTAGCTACTGAGCCACTGCTTCTGTTGCTGTTCTATACTCCTTACCAAAGATCACATGTTCCTTTTATACTGATGCTCACAAAATCAAGCTTTATGATTGTACTTAAACAGATGAAGCTTGGTCTAGCAGTTAAGGTGTTGGACTAGAAACTGGGGTACCATGAGTTGTAGTTTGTCTTTAAATACAGAAGCTGACTGGGTGACTTTGAACCAGTCTCTCTTCATAGGATTTTCTGTGTGGGAAAAAACGGAGGAAGCATTATGCATTCTGTCTTGAGTTTCATAAAATAAAGTCAGGATGTTAAGTTCATTCCATCCATGTCTGCACTAGGATTCTGCTTCATGGTTGAGTAAAATGGCTGTTCATTTTAGGCCAGGAGGAGATTGCATCAGCATGCAAACTGTTATCTTCACTGACAGTCTCTATCCTGCCCAATGGCAAGATGCCAGCAAATGGTGCTATCCTTATGTATAGCATTCCAGGCACTTTAGATACAGTGGCTGGTTAATAGCAAGGGTTGATTTTCTACCCATCCCACCAAACATTATGAATTATGATGGGAAAATGCCTACTAATTGCTTTTTTAATTTGGAGGCAAAGGGTAAAAAGCAAGTGTGGAAGATACTACATTAAAAAAAGCTATCTTTCAATATTCTCTCAGTTTTTGTGCAAGTTATTTGATTGATACACAAAGAAAATTGATAACTAGGCTTACCTTGGACAGGAATTTAGCACTATTCTGGAATACCTTAACATATCTCCCTCCAAAAAAAGAGTATCCACTTGTTTGATTACTTAACAGTATTTGCAATCTGTTAAAGTATCAGAAAACCTGGGAAAATGTTTAATACAAAGAGAAATAAAGGAGAAAATAACATAGCAATAAAACTGTACAATGATGAAAAACCTCACACAATAAATGCCAACCCAATGTTTCCTGAAATTCATCAGCAGTAGGAATTGTTTCTGGCCATCTCTCCTTCCTTTGTAATCTATTATGTTTGGTATGTAAAATATGACCCAACCACCGATTTATATCACTCTAGGTAGGGCAATAAACTAGCAATACAATTTTTAGTTCTTAAAAAAATTCTCAAGCCCTCAAGAATCAGTGGTGATGGCCATATTTTCAGATCAGCGGAAGATCAGAGAACATAAACATATATGGTTCCTCCAATTCATAAGAATTGGGACAGGCCCATTGGATGTAACTGCAATGTTGCTGCTTTTTAAAGTTAATCTGCTGGGTTGTAGTTTTCAGGTGGAATCTTATTATTCTTTCTATTGGATTTTGAAACTGCTGTGCCTGTTTGCATAAGAGAACCAGCTATTTATTGAGCCATCCTCATTGCTTCTCCCAATGTCTCTAGTTAGGTCTTCACATACTATTAGCTGTGAAGAAAATGTCTTCTACACATTCTGCACATTGCTCAAATGGTTGCTACTGCCATAGTTTGTTGTGAAAGCACTGTAATACGAAGATCTAAAATATCCTCTGGTGTTTCTTTTAATAATAAACCCGAGGGCACATCCCAGTGGGAGACCCCAAGGATACATTCATGCTGGCTTACAATTTGACAATAAGGAGTGGTGACATTTCCAAACTGATTTGAATATATCTCAATTAGAATGTCTCTGCTCCTTATTTCTTCTTTCATGTTTCCCCTTTTCTTCCCCATCATGGCATTTGTCTAAGTTGCTTCTCAAATTCTTTTTCTCTTTGTAACAGTCACAGCCTTCCATCTCTCTCAAAAAAAGAGTACTGTAGATGCATTGTTTTATTTTCTTCTTTGTCAAAATCTTCCTGGAGTAAATTTCCTCCACATCAAATGTGCCTGAGTCAGGAAATTGCAAATTCTCATGGTTTTCAGTTCACTGGAGCCATTGGGACAAACATCCAAAGCTTGGTATATTAGCTAAGGGGCTGGGCTAGAAACCAGAACACTGTGAGTTCTAGTCCTCTCTCAGGCATAAAAGCTGGCTGGATGGTTTTGGGTCAGTCATTATCTCCCAGCCAAACTCACCTTTCAGAGTCACTGTTGTGAGGAAATAGCAATTGTAGTTTGAATTGACCAAAATAAAAAGGTGAGATAAAAATCAAATACATGAACAAATACTTCTAAAACATCTCATAGTTGATGGACTGTCTCAAAGGAACATCTTTAACCTCCCCTGCCCTTTACAGTAACAATATGGTTCAGTTGTAAACAGTCATTCAATTTTTAAGCTTTTCTGCCTCCCCTGCATTCTAGGCTCACTTAACCAAATGTGTCTGCTGGCAGTCTTGGTCACAACAGCTTTATTTTATTTATTTTATTTTATTTGGTTTGTCAATTGCTTACAAGATAATAGGTATTAGTAAAAACATAGTTATGAATACATGGATACATATAAGAAAAATAAAAGAAACAATAGGACAGGGATGGTAGGCATGTTGGTGTGCTTATGCACACCCCTACAGACCTCTTAGGAAAGGGGTGAGGTCACTAGTAGACAGTCTAAGGTTAAAGTTGCAAAGTTTGCAAATTTCTGTTAAGGTGGTCTTAGAGTAAAATAGGTCGTGTTTCCAGTTTGGTCTGCCTGGGAAAGGCTGACACTGTTTCTCTTGGAGATCTCTTTTCAACATATATAGAAACAATCTGGACCAATTGCTCAGTGAGGGATACTTATTCTCCTTTGTTGAATCAAGCATAAATTTGATGCAAACTTTGACATTTTCAAGATTTTTGGCTCAGGGATAATTGTCTATCTCTGGAAACAAATTGGCTACATTTGCACAAACTGGTGGATCCAATTATCTATTTCCTTGTTGCAAAATTGTACTCCTATGCTCCACCATGTCAAGATTACAGAAGTCCTGGTCAAAGAGGGAGAGCATGTTTTCATCATTCTCCCAGTTGCTGTCACCTCCTAGCAATCTCTGTCTTTTTCTCTTGGGAAAAAAAATGTGTTAACTTGCTCAGGGAAATTTGAGGGGCTGCCACAAAGAAGAGGGGGTCAACTTATTTTCCAAAGCACCAGATAGCAAGAACCAAGAAGAGAAGCAACCTGGAATTAAGGAGAATCAACCCGTGGAAGAGCTTGCCTTCAGAAGTTGTAGGTGCTTCATCACTGGATGTTTTTAAGAAGAGACTGGACAGCCACATATCTGGAATGGTATCCTATCTGAAGTTTCCTGCTTGAGCAAGGAATTGGAATAGAAGAACCCCAAGATCCTACTAGAAATTCAGTCAAAAATAAACATTCTTGGTGAAATTATATGTTTGATTAATGAAACCTGGAAATGATTGTCTCTTGTATTAGAGTGTCAGAGAGTGTCACAAGAGCGTTGATTTCATTGAGAGCCACATCAGGGTTATATTTGACCTTGGGGGGCAAGGGGGGGCATGGCCAGGGTAGGCATGGCTGGGGTGGGCATGGTTAGATCAACATTACTCATGTTGGGGGTGCCTGTGGTGGCCCAAGTGCTCTGCCAGTGAAAATGGGCTCCCAATATCCATTTTTGCTGGCAAAGGCACTGTGGGCCAGTCCTTCACAATTTCCTGTGGGTCAGACCTAAGCACCCCACAGGCTGGATCCGGCCCCTGAGCATTGAGTTTGACACCCCGGTTTACTATAAACCCGGTATATTTCAAAATGTTCAAACTTGCAGTCGAAATTTTATAAGTGGAAAGAAAAAAATGTTCTAGAATGAATTGATTAGCACAGAAGCTGCTATCTGTACTTTTTTTTTTTTTTACCAAGAGACTGTTTAGTATACAACAGCAATCAGCCTGAAAGGATGAATTCTCATTTGTATTGCTGCATTCAGAATTGTATTTACAGAAATGTGTCTTGAGTAGTTGGCAATGCAATCCCTTTCTTTAAAAAGGGAGAATCTATTCATATAATTTAAATACAGCAATATTTCCAAACACAGACACAAACACACACAAACAAATGGTTGAATATAGCTGTCAAAGAGTTTTCCATTTTGAAACACCACTAAGCATCTTCCACAGGAAGGATGAAGAAAACTTATTGAAAAAGAATACCTTTCAGTCTAATTCATATCCTATCAATTAAGATTTTTTTTAAAGACCACAATAAGGCATGTTTATTCACAATTTCTCCTAATGGCTGGCATCTGTTCAAGAGAAAAAATATTCAGGCATATTGATAAGAAAAATAGGAAATATAATATTGTTGGGGGGGAGGAAATCTTCTTCATTGGAACTGTGACAATTGCAATCAAATAATGAGGTGAGGGAGAATCTTAGAAAATGTTTACCCAGCTAGAACCCCCTTAAGAAAAAAAAATCTTAAATATATATGTTTAGGGTGACAGGTATTTGAAACAGCCATTTTAAAGCTGTTCCAGTTTTAAATGTGGGGGAGAATTGAAATTCTGCTGAGAATAAAAACATGAGTTCAATCTATATTGTTTGAACCAAAACATTTCCAGCCCAAAACACTTTGCACCACTTAACGTTGTGGGCTTCATAAGTGGATTCTCTTTTCGAAATGTAAGTGGGGTGTAGAAGGTTGAGACAAACAAGTTAAGAGTGTGTAGAGTGCAGTTGTGGATAGATTTGACAGTGGCAATGGTAGTGCAGTAGTTGGAGTGGTGCAGTGGCCTAGAGAGGTGGAGCTCTCACCTCACAATCAGGAGACTGTGAGTTCGATCCTAGGTAGAGGCAGATATTTCTCTCTCTGGGCACAATGGGAATATATCTGCTGTACAAAGTTCCGCATTGGTGACAGAAAGGGCCATTAAAACACTCTGCTAGCTCTATTCAGTTGCCCAGACTCCATCCTGCAAGAGATTATGGGGTCATAAATGATTATGATCATGAATGGTGGCACAGTACTTAGAATCAGGCGTGTAATTCAAAAATTCCAGCAACCGGTTCGCTGCTCGGTTGCAGGGTGGGTGTGGCCATGGTGGGCATGGCCTATCAGAACGTCTGGAAGGGCCATTTTTTGCCTTCCCCAGGGTCAGAAGGCTTCCCTCGAACTTCTGGAAGGGCAAAAATGGCCTCCTCCAGGGTCCGGAGTCCCTCTGGTAGCCAGAAACAGGCCTTTTTCCAGACTTCTGGAACTTCCAAGAGGGCTGATTTTTGCCTTCCCCAGGGTCCGGAGACTTTTCTTAGGCCTCTGGGAGGGTGAAAATGGCATCCCCTGGTCCAGAGGCCCTCCGGAAGCCAGAAACAGGCCCATTTCCAGACTTACGGAAGGCCCATTTTTCACCCTCCCAGAGTCACCGTGCAAACCCTGCCCTTCCCTTCATACAAAATGAGTCATGCGGAAACTCCTGGCAGGGGCAGGGTGGGATGGGCAGGGCCAGCCAGTCGGTTCAACCACTGGTTCAGCAAACCAGATGCAAATTTAATATTCGGTTTGCCCGAACCTGTCTGCCCTGGTTAGAATGCAGAATTGCAGGTAAAATCTGCCAAAAGCCTGGAGTTTGATCCCGACTGGGCAAAATGAGGACTCAGATTGTTGGGGGCCAATATGCAAATAATGCTTACATCGTAAACCACCCATAAAGTGCTATAAAGCACCATGGAGTGGTACATAAGTCTAAATGCTATTGCTATTTTCTAGTGATGCTTTTCAGTCTATGGAACGAGGTCCCAATAAATTAACATTCTGTGAGTATCAGCCTCTCAGTGCCCTTAAGGTCAGGAAGCCTTTAGAAATTACATGTTAAAAATAAAAGAAGCAAAGTCTGAAAGTCATATGGCCAATTAGGCCTGGCGGTAAAATGAATATCAAGGGCATCATACAAAGACGAGATGTAGGTCAATTCAGTCTGGTCAGCAGGTGTGTAAAAGAGGATTTGCTGACAGAAGAGAGCTGTCAATGTCAAGAGTCCAATTGAAACAATTCCCTCTGGAGACCAAGCACACCAGGAAGAATCTAACTTGAGCAAGGATTAGTAAAACAGGTTTTATAATGGCAGCAGAAAGGTGATTTATTTACAGGGCATAAATTCTAGCCGACGCTTAGCACTTATCTAACTTGATCTTACCAGGAAGAGAATGAAAGACCAATAACTAGTTCTATTTTATTTTATTTCATTTAAAAAAAACTTCACCCAATTAGATTGACCCAGACTTAAAAGAGACACAAAGAGTACTGGATCATGGATGGCTAACGTCCTTGTCTCTCTCTCTCTCTCTCTCTCTCTCTCTCTCTCTTTCTCTCTCTCTCTCTCTCTCTCTCTGTAAATATTTTATATTGTAAAAAAACAAGCATAAAAGTGATATGAGAATGCTTCCTATATTCTATTGCTGTCTATAACGATTGCAGGTAGTCCTCCATGTATGATCACATTTGAGCCCCAAATTTATGTCGTTAAGTGTGGCATTTGTTAAGAGAGCTTTGTCCCATTTTACGACCTTTCTTGCCACAGTTAAGTGAATCTCTGCGGCTAATAAGTCAGTAACCAGGTTGTTCAGTGAATCTGGCTTCCCCATTGACTTTGCTTTTGAGAAGGTTGCAAAAAAGGATCTGTTGACCTTGGGACTCAGCAATGGTCATAAATATGAACTAATTGCCAAGCATTTGAATTTTGATCACATGATCGTAAAGGTCACAACTTTGAAAAATGGTCATAAATAACAATAGCAATAGCACTTAGACTTATATATTGCTTCACAATGCTTTTTACAGCCCACTCTAAGCGGTTTACAGAGTCAGCCTGTTGCCCCCAACCATTTGGATCCTCATTTTATCCACCTCGGAAGGATAGAAGGCTGAGTCAACCTTGAGCCTGGTGAGATTTGAACTGCCAAATTGCAGGCAGCCGGTAGTCAGCAGAACTAACCTGCAGCATTGTATTGTCATGTATTCTAGTGTCACATATGTGAAATAGGTGGCTGTACAAATTGAATAAATCAAATGAATAAATGGCTGAACAGAAGCAGCATCAAACCCCTCACCCCCTAAAAAAAAGTTAAATTGGATTGTTTCAATCAATGTACTGTATATCAATAAAAAAGTAGATGTGAACATGAAAAGTTTTGAAAACAAAAATCCTTGGCAAAACATAAGCCTCTCTCCGTTCTTCCTCTTGAGCTAAACTTTTGCCCTTGGCTCTTATTAGAGTTCTCAGCTTCAGTGAAAAATGAATGGCTAATCCAGAGAAAAAGCACATGAGAAGCAGCATTCAGTGATGAAACAACTACAGCTGTGGTTTGGGAAAACTAGAAACAATTGGAGAGGGTTTGAAAACTTGAAAATAAAGAGGCTTATGTTTGCCCCATAAATTGAAATGTGTTTCAAACATAACCCAATATTGGTAAAGTCTTGCTGACTCACTAAAAAGTGATTTCAGGTTCAGACAGCTTCTCAAGTGAGCAAATTCTCTACTTGAAATCCTAGAGAATGTTGTGTAAGATAATCCTGAGCTGGATAGGCTTCTCCTGAAATATTTCAGCTTCTGCACAGCCGTGGAGAAATCTGCTAAAAAAATGAAGTCTGTTCTTCAGATACTAAAGCATCTAACTTTTAAGGGTGGACAGCAACTTGGATTTGAACGTAAAAAGATGCTTCAGATTTCACAGAGGCATGAACATAACAGCTCTCTACAACTATTTAAAATAGTTATTGTCAGTTTTGGAAACTATATTGTATGTAGAAGCTTCCACACTGCCACATATTTGTGCCTGGGAATTTGGGAGTGGGGATATCTAGGGAGGTGGAAATTTAGACATAACAACATTCTTGTTCTAAAGTCAAGGACAAGTTATCCTGCACCTAAAAAGGAGTGGTTGGAGGAATATCTCCAGTTGGAATGATTGGACCATGTGATGGACTGGTGGTGGCAAGGGATGGGTTTTTGATTTTCAATTATGAAGGGGAAACCTGGAACTCTCAGATTTGGGTTTTTCCAGATGTGCCAATATGACTTCTCTAATAAATTCTTATTTGGATGGACTTTGTTTCTGAGTGCTGAATGGAAATGAGGAGTTTCATTGGAACACTGACATTAATCCGAATCTTGACACCTATGTCTTTTTCTAGTCTGCTATTCCTTTGATTTATTTATTTGATTTTTATAACTGCATATCTCAACATGTACCAAGGATAGCTTTGGTTAAAAGAGCCACAATGACCTATTGTTACATTAATTACTCTGAGCTTTTAATCTCTCCTATAATTTAAACTAGAAAATGAAGATCATGGCATTTGGCCCTCTCAATTCCTGGCAAATAGATGGGGAAGAAAGGGAGGTAGTGACAGATTTTATTTTCCTGGGCTCCAAGATTACCACAGATGAGGACTGAAGCCAAGAAATTAAAAGACGCTTGCTCCTGGTGAGGAAAGCTATGGTAAATCTAGACAGCATACTAAAAAGCATAAACATCACCCTTCCAACAAAAGTGCATATAGTCAAGTCTATGGTTTTCCCAGTTGCAATGTATAGCTGTGAAAGTTGGATCATAAGGATGGACCAAAGAATTGAGGCCTTTGAACTATGGTGCTGGAGAAGACTGCTACGAGTCCCTTGGAATGCAAGGCGATCAAACCGGTAGGTCCTAGAGGAGATCAACCCTGACTGCTCTTTAGAAGGCCAGATCCTGAAGATGAAACCCAAAGATTTTGGCCACCTAATGGGAAGGAGGGACTCACTGGATAAAAGCCTAATGCTGGGAATGATTGAGGGCAAAAGAAGAAGAAAGGGATGGCAGAGAATGAGGGGGCTGGATGGAGTCACTGAAGCAGTAGGCATGAGCTTAATGGACTCCAGGGGATGTTAGAGGACAGGAAGGCCTGGAGGTCCATGGGGTTGCGATGGGTCAGACATGACTTCACAACTAACAACAACATTATTTAAACATAATATGTAGCGAGGGCGAAGTGACCTTCTCAATGGGCTCAGAGATTTCAGAATTTAATCAATCACCCATTTGAAAGAATGTGACACCTTCTGCAATCTTTTTTGGCCTAACCCAGTCTTTGAAATCCACTGTTCCTTAATGAAGGAACAAAAAAGTGGAGGAGAATTGCAAACAATAAAAGCCACATGTAGAGACTGAAAGAATTACTTATATACTTAAAACACACGTTCAGTAAAGCAAATCTTTTGCATAAGTTACCCTGTCAGCATATCAAGCCAGAAACTGCTGGTTTATAATCTAACTGGCATTCATGAGCTTAATGCATTTAGTCTCTTGGGCTGTGGAAAGGAAACATAAAAAGAGAGAAAGAAATGAAAGCTAGTAAATAAGAGAGTAAAAATGGAAAGTGACTGAAGAAACATTTTCAAGGATAGATTTATTGCTCAAATACCCACCATTGTACTGCTGCAGCTGTTGTTTCCCCATTAAGTTCAAGCAAAATTCACCAAGAGGAAATTTTTTGTTCTTCATAAATTTGCTGCAACTGTAGTATGCAGCTTTTTGTTCCATTAGCGAAATCTCGGTATTTATCCATTCTTCTTTTTATTGTACCTTACGAGCAGGCTAATCTTCAACCTGTTGTTCTGGTCACATTGTAAATTGTGGCTTTCTGATGACAATATTACAGGTAGTCCTCAATTTATGACCTCAACTGACCCAAACTTTCCATTGCTAAGTGAAACATTTGCTAAGAGAGTTTTGCCCCATTTCTTGCCACAATTGTTAAGTGAATCATTGCAGTTGTTAAATTAATAACATGGCTGTTAAGCAAATCTGGGTTTCCCATTGATTTGGATTGTAAGAAGGTCACAAAAGAGGATTACATGACCCCAGGACACTGCAATCATCATAAGTATGAGACAGTTGTGTAGAATCTGAATTTTGATCTCATGATAGTCTGCATTTCTTTTGGAAATCCATCCATACTCCCACACCTTTCAAAGGGTGTTTTCATCCCAAAGTGAATAGCTAAAAGTCTATGGAGATTCTTAGTCATCCAGGTCATGGTTGTCCCAAAGGTGCTTTTTCAGGAGGCAACTGGACTTTCTGGTTTTTTCTTTGAAGACATTTTGCTTCTCAGCCAAGAAGCTTCCTCAGCTCTGACTGGATGGTGGGGAATGGAAGGATTT
>JANHFN010005760.1:61892-72229 GCA_032468175.1 Toxicocalamus goodenoughensis
TGTACACCGCCCCGAGTCCTTCGGGAGAGGGGCGGTATAAAAGTTTAATAAAATAAATAAATAAATAAATAAATAAACAAGCAAATGAGGGTGAGGAGTCCTTGGTGCTCTTTGAGCTTGGTTGTTTACTTGAAGATGTTTCATTACATGACTAGTTAACATCATCAGGTATTAGGTGATGTTACTGATTTGAATAATGAAACGTCTTCAGGCAAATAACCAAGCTCAGGGAGCACCAAGGACTCCACATTTCAACCCTGACGTATATACTGTATATTCTCTTCTATTATATATTTCAAGCAGAGAGGAAATAAGAAAGATTTCTGAGAATGACCTTGGGGTAACCTGTGCCTTTTTTCAGAACCAGTCTTTCTTCTGTACAAGCTCAAAATGGTACACAGGATTCCCGAGTGAGAATATTTCAAGACATGTAGAAGGAGAAGGAGTTTTTGGTGACTACACATATCAATGCTTCACTCTGACTCACTGCAGGCTGGTACAATAATTATCTGCACTAAAGTTCTCCCCTAGAGTTTTAATCCAGTTGGCTCTAATCCAATTAGTCATCAACCAGCACTATAAAATATTTTAAAGTTTGATAATACATTTAAAATTTCAAAACTGTAGTATCATCCACAAGGATAATATCACTCTCAGGATAGGTTACAAATTTGGGTCACACTGTCTTTTCAGTCTTGAAATATTTTTTTGTCCTCATTGTTAATGCTGTAACTCTTCACATAGTAGTAATAAGTACTGATATTTGGGTATATCATTAAAGAGAGCATCCACATTATTAAACCATACTGATTTTTGTAACACTATATTAACAAAACAAAATGGTAAGAGGATGACAAGCCTATATTACTTTTCTCTCTCTCTCTCTCTCTCATCTGCCGAAACGTTGCTACAACTTTAAAAGCACAACTACAATGATGTGGGATAATGCCCAAACAAAGCTGAATAGCACACATATATATATGTATGTATGTATGTATGTATGTATGTATGTATGTATGTATGTATGTATGTATGTATGTAGTGGAACTCCTTCTAAAATATGCTTTTTGCTGACTTTTTTTTAAGGACTAAGCTTTCTGCATTGATTCTGATGTCAGCTATAGTAACTGATTTAAGTAATATGTTGCTTATATTTTTTTATACACATCAAAGAGAAATCATAAGTACAATTTAATTCATTAGTCTAATTCGAAGTGATATGCTTTTTGTTGTTAACATTTTAAGAGTTTGATCACTTTTGTCTACTAACATTCCATTGCGCTTAAAAATCCTTAAGGTTTAATATTATGAAAAGGTCTATACGTTATAAATATTTAGCTATACCTGTGTTGTACAACTATAATTGTAAATTTATTACTACTAAAATTAAGTTTTCAGGACATTTAAGCTTTTGGATAGTTACATGGTAGATTAGTTCTACAATAAAGCTTGTATATTGTTTTATTCTAGATGTGAAAACTCTCAAAACATAGTAGTTCTCAAAATGCGAGTCCAAGTATCTGCCTTTTAAAGATTAGACTTAATGTTTTCAGTTGATTAACAATTAAAAAAATATTGTTAATATTTTCCTATTGTTCTATATAACAAGATTTTCTAATAATGGCCTTGGAATTTCTATTTTACCCAAACAATGTTAAAATGTACTTTTAAAATATGTATTGTAGACATTGCTATCTTAATACCAATTCATCCTCTTTTTGTGTGTATTTTATTATATAATTTTGAAATGACTTTCCAGTAGACATAATCCTTCAATGTATAAACATTGTGTCCCTTGGAAACACAGTCTTTGAATGATTCATGCTTTATCGAAAATATACTGGTGAGATGAGAGGTAAAATTTCACTTTCATTTTTAAAAAACTTTAACAGCAATATATCTGGCTTTTTACTTATTCTATTTATCACTGTCAAAACTTCTGCAAAAAACAATGGAAAATTTAAGAGAAAAAGTTAACTGCTTGCTCTTAACTTTGACCTAAATTCCATATAACTCCTGCAAAAAAATGGAACATGCGTGCAAAAATGACTGGCTTACAATGAGCCAAGAAAAAAAAGTCACCAGAAGCTCATTTTATAGAGAGATGCTACAAGAGTTTGAAATTGGTTCTAAAACGATCCTGGTGTAAAACCCATGTAATGAGTCATAGCAATTTGACTTGAAATAAAGAAGAGAAAAATACGTTAATTAAGCAAGTAATCAAATAACAGTGCATGAAGATGCCTGACATTGAGTTTTAATCCAGAGAAGCAAAGTCTTGATAGTCCTTCAATTAAATTAAATTCAGCTTGTATTATAATCAGAATTCTAAATATATGCTGAATTAATGGAATAAAGTTGACATCACTTAACATTCTAAGATCATAATACAAATAAGTTGCAATCTTTTATAAGTAGCTAATATTTTCATTTAATTATCTATCCACCATAAAGTTAAACTATTGAAGTTTATATATAGAAACTTTGCTCCTATTTTCATCTAGAAATAATTAGGGATGAAGTTAGAATGACATTTAATGGATTGATTTTCAACAGTGTAAATAGAAAATCCAAAAGGATGTATCAAACTTTAAGTGAAAGAGTAAAGAAAGGAATTTAATTTTTCCCCTTTGCCAAGTTCCTAACTGAAAACCTTTGTCTGATGCTTAGATATTCTTTGTTAATTTTCTGCCCATTGAAATATATCCTGCATGTAAACATCTGGTTTATTTTTATAGTGTTTATGGAAAATGGAAGAATTAAATTCTCAGTTCTAATGATCTGTCAGTGGGTGTTATTTACATTCTACCATAAGAAACAATTGCATTTATATAATGTAATAGTTGCTTAGTGTTTAACTGTCCATGGTAAAGATAAAAATTACATGAAATGCTCTTAGATAAGAGGTTATGCTTTGATGCTGAGGTTGTAATAATTGCAAAATATGTATTTTATTGTACTTTCTGTTAATGTCTGAATTATTCCATGCATGTGGACTCCTCAGCGGTTTGTTTATTTAAGTAAGCAAGATTTTCCGTATTACTGTAAACATTGCAGTTTCCTTAATCTTGTTGCTATTATACTCTTGTGCATGAAAAGGACAATTTGAGCTCTATAACAATAAAGCATAGAGACCAAATTTCACTTGGAATTATACTTCTTTGAAATATATTTTACTTATTTATTTCATATATTAAGAAAACTTAATCTCTTATCTGTTCATGTTCTACAAAGGGAATTGATTATAGATATATAATATGATACAAAGATAGAGATACACAATAAAATAATTGATAATTAATATTTCCTTATATTAGGACACTAAAAATATAGTGTAAATTTTTTTTAGAAAAAAGGGCATAATTAGATTCACATTTTGATGACTAAGGGCTAATCCTCACTACCAGAATGGGTAAGCAACCATTTCTAGAGGGCAGGAGTTGACTTCATCCCTTGTATTCATCCCTGTTCATCATAAAAATGACTTCCATTATTGTACTCCATTCCCACGGTATGTTTGTGTTGCTATATGCTCTGTTACACTCTGTTAACTGAAGGACTACACTATTCAGTTTTTTGCATCTAAATTTCAGATGTTAATTGGCTACATAAATTCAAACAAAGGTACACATTTACCCAAACACACAAATGTATAGATGCATAAAGACCAGTCCATTTGGCATTCTTTTTTCTGGAACTGAAAGATAGGAAAGCAGCAGGATTTGCTTTATCTGTTAGTACTTCAGATTCTTGTAGAGAGCATTAGCATACAATCAATCTATATTCATTTGAACTGCCTTGATTTCCTGCACTTGACAACAATAAAGTATAAATGTACCTATAGTTTGATTAAATTAAATTTGTTGGAAGTTCCATTATTCATTCTTGCCAATCTATTTAGAGTCAAATCTCATTGCTACATCATGTTATAAAAATTTTCTTTCAAACCGTAATTCAAAGTAAACTTTAAAACATTAATTCATGTATTTTCCCATTGATTTAACACATTATAACCAACATTGTAACCATTTTACCATACAATCGAAACATATTCATCTTCCAAGTTTATCCTAACTAACATTTTATAAACTTTAGAAATCAAATAGTCATCTCCAGAGCATAAATTCTAGAATATGTATATGTGTGGGTTTTTTTTAAAGCAGAGACTTTTTGTACATGTGTGGCTGTGTCACCTGGAATCCTCCTATATTGTAAAAATACTTTCTGTGAGTTCATGGGAAATGTTGTTTCCTGTAATTGTTTTTTGTCAAACTTATTCCCACTGACAGTTTCATAGATCCCACAACAGACTGGTGTAAGAAAACCTTCTGTCTTTTCCCACACAGTCCTAGGGGAAGAGATTTTACCTCAGAGTGCAAACAGAGAGCTTTCTTCCACACTGAAGCTGTTTAGTATTTTGAAATGTGGGTGTGAAAGCTCTCATAGGACCAACATTTGTGCATGCGTCATTAAAAAGGAATATGTATAATCCAATAGAACATGGAGAAGGTCATGGGAAAATTATTAAACCAAATTCTAGGTTGCTAAGGAAGGCCTCATGAATAGAGGAGTAAAAATATAGTTATTAGTCCATATAAAAGAGTAAAAATTAAAGAAGAGCTTTCAGTACCTTGGGTATTCATTAGGGAAATTAAGATTTATTTATGAAAAACAAAAGAATCAGACAAATGAGTATGGAATCTCCTTGTTTTTGAAAATAAGTTGCCTTTGTATCTTTGCCCAACACATAAGGTTATTCTAGTTAATTTAATTCTATGAGGATTGAAATAACATAATGGATTTTTTTTGGGTCAAAATTATTCTAAGAACAACCTTGTCCTGACTTTACCATTATATAATGAAAGGACTTTGGAAATAAACAATCTATATCAGCCTTGATTTTTGACTTTTTGTCCCACTATGATTTATCAAATTACACTGAAATTTAGGCTAGTTTAAAACTGAGCAATCCACACCACACTGTACTGATGCCTCTTCTACCACCAGAGTAAACAGAAAACTATTTTCCCACTACATTCAAGCTGGTGCCTTCCTTCTTCCCATAGAATCCATGTTTTGCCTGACAAAAACCAGTATCAACAGAAGTAAGCCCCAGAACAGTGTTTCTCAACCTTGGCAACTTTAAGATGTGTAGACTTCAATATCCAGAATTCTCCAACCAGATTACACCTTAAAGTTGCCAAGGTTGAAGAAATACTACTCTGGATGTACTCATCACTGGTGATATCACTTAGATGGGCAATAAAACATCTGCCAGAAAACAACCAAGTTTAGAGAGTATTAAGAACCCGACAGTTCAATCCTGGGTTACAAATATTATCTTCTTTTGGTAATACATCAGTAATTGAGTATGTTGCATATCATTATGCATAAGTTGGCCAAATCAGAAGTTGCTAGAGCATTTACTGCTTGTGTGACCTACCTATGGGGAAAGGGTCTACATTTCATAATGAAATATGAATTTTATGTTATTTTGGGACCAGGGGTCATATTTATACAATGGTATTTTTTCCTCTAGATATCTATCATGTTAAATTGTTAGTATTTGTATATATGTGTATGTATATATGTATATATTCACTATTCCACTTGGGAAAGATTTTAATTAAGAACAGATTTCCTGTTCTTGAGTACAAACTCATACATAACTCTATAGCAGAATAAAGACTGACAATTCAAGCACTTAACCAAATGTCTCTTCAAAGTGCTAAATCAGTACCTTTAACATATTTAAGGATTCCTGTAGTTGCCTAACATAAATTTAATTGTCAAGTTAAATGATTTTTTTTAGATTGTTGTTTCAATTCAAAAATTTCTTTGTTGTCTCTTTACTTTGAATTCCATTCTCCTGTTTTTCTATCCCAATTTTACAACTTTTATACTTGTTGCAGAGATTCTTTTGTTGTATTGACTTCTTGTATTCTTCCATTTCATTTTTCAGACTCACCCAGCAATGCTGAAATTTCTTATACAAGCTGAAAGTGAACAACTTGTCATCAGTCTGGAGAGAAATGAGTAAGTGGTTGTAATTGATATTCTCTGCAGTATAGTAGTGCTATGGATTACTAAGTTAAAATTGATGGTTTATATTTGTAATGTATGGAAAGGTATGTCCCTGCCTACTTTCTATCCTTGGAAAAATAGGCTGGTATAACAATGTTTCTAGAGGTTTATTTCATTATTTTAAACGAGGTGGCAATTCTGTGAGGTTTCATGCACAAACCATGCATCTCTTTTGGCATTACTTTAAGCTTGTTTTTCTTTCACACTTAACTAAATCTGCTTGTTCACATTATGAGAAATAATTTTAGACAGATATTGCTTTGTCTTGATATTATTTCATAGTTTGAAATGTGTTAACCTGCCTAGAGACTATCATTAATTTGCTATTCACTTTTTTTGCAATTAAAAAAAAGTTAAATTCTATCTGACCGAGTAGTTGGAGGTAGGAAAACTGCGAGAAATATAATAAATTTTACTGAACCATGTCATAATTATAGTCTAGCTTATTGCAAGTAAGGCAGCATAGTGATTTTAGTCTTGTAGAATCACCCATCAGTTCAAAAGATTAATAAGAGAATGGCAAAAGGATGTAGTCTGTATTATCATCTTTCTCTACAGTAATATGCTGATCTTGGCACATGGACTTGGTCTATCATATCTGTTTTTCGCAGAAGGATGTACATGACCACTACACATATACACAATTCTTCTACACAATCAGGAGAATTGGCTATTTTTAGGATAGATAAACCAATAATTTGCTTAGGGATAAAGGCTGCTTACTTGGTATCAATCTGATACTTCCAAATGTCATTACTTAATTGACTGAATGCAGTGACATTTCAAAATCTATACCTTTTATTGTTGGCATCTGAAAATATAGTTTTTCGTCTCTATTTACTCCAACTGACAGACGGAAATCCTTGGCTTGGTAAAACTAAAAAATAACCCATATTCTATTTGTAAGCATTGAGTCATCCTAGACTGGGTTAAGTGGTTACATGTTGCTTTTTTTATAGACTCTTGGCTGAAATGGTGTGGCTGAGTAGTCCATCCATCCAAGACGTAGTATGGGCAAATATTTCTTCAAATTAAGAATGAGTGTGAATGAGCAAGATTAAAAAGTCCTATAAAAATGTGTTGGTCCAGAACTCTGCCTCTAAATGCAAGCACATAACTAAAGTGGAGTAGAATTTGATCTGTTCCTTCCTAGTTACCAG
The DNA here is from genome assembly GCA_032468175.1 of Toxicocalamus goodenoughensis. Taxonomy (NCBI): domain Eukaryota; kingdom Metazoa; phylum Chordata; class Lepidosauria; order Squamata; family Elapidae; genus Toxicocalamus; species Toxicocalamus goodenoughensis. Next base: position 69,137 of record JANHFN010005760.1, read on the forward strand.
GAATGACGAGGTATATGTACAGAGGATTCTTGAGCAGTTATAAACATCAAGGAAGGAAGTTGCCAAAGCATAGCCAGAGTTTTTAATATAAGAGATTTTTCCATTTACCCCACATTTTTGCGTAGGCATTAGCTATTTCAGGAAGTGAGGGAGAAACTGACATTTTCTGCAAAAACCTGAGCACTGATAGGAGCATTGGAGTTAGTTTTACAGTTTAAAAAACAAAGGCCAAATCCTTTGCCATTTCATACATTTAAGGAGTTGAGCCCCTTTATTTCCTGCCACAATTCCCATCCTCCCTTAGGAAGGCAAAAGTGAACTGGACTTTCTGCAGATGGTTATTCTATGGTGCTTTAATAAAGGAGCAAATCATCCAAATTGGCTCCCAATGGAATCCACTGAGATTCCTTATTAGTTTTGCTAGAGAGAGTCCAATGATGTTGCCAGGGGATTGCAAGGTTGAGGTTTAACATTTAAAATTCTAGAATTTCCCGCAAACAATAATGAACACCTAGAAATTGGCAGTGTAGCTGTCCAACATTTGTCATTATGAACTACATTAATTTACAGTCCCCAGTTTCAGTCTTATGAAATCTAATGTGACCTATCTACTCTCCCTTTGGTGGTGATCAAGATATATTTCTTCTTCTTTGGTTGTTTGTCTATACTGCTACAATATAAGGCTATCATCCAGTAGTCCCTCAGGGACTACAATTTGTTTTTAATATATCCAGCACCATGTTCAAACTTCATACTATATGTAGACAGAACTCTCAGAAGCGCTTTCAATCAGCCAAACAAATGCTTCAGCAATGCCTGATTTACAAGTTGCAGTTTCATAATTTTGTACATGGAATTCTGAAGACAAAAAATGGGTCTCTGGTTGATAATGCTAAGAAAGCATCCTGTGTGGGCCCTGATCTCATTGTTGACAACAGGTCAAGGAAATCTGTCTTAATGGAACTATGGTGTCCCTCAATTCCCAGAACTCCTAATTCTTCTTGAAAAGTTCATGACTATTACTCAGTATTTTCTTTCTCTAAATGGTGTGAGACAACATTGCACTCTCTCTTTTGTTAATAAGACTGCAGCCCTAACCTTGTTAGACCAGGTAAGCTATATGGTGTTTATTTTTCAGAAGGTATACACAAGATTGTGCTAATAATTAAATTATTTATTTGTCTTGGAATAGAGAAGATACCAAAATTAAAATACGAACATTTTAATGAAAAGAATATACTTAGAAAAGAATATAGAGGAAAGGGGGAAAGAAAACATTCCAAATTTAATCTACCTGATAGCATCTCTTCAAGACAGATTTCTCAAATATCTCGTTCTCAATAATATTAATTAGTGATTATGAGAACTGAAGTCCAGGACATCTCTGAAGAATACCAGATGGGAAAACTGCCTGGAGTATTGGAGAGGAAGGAAGAGTATAGTTCAGTTAAGATATTATTTTAATTGTACTTCTAGGTTTTTATTGTTGTTTTGCAAATATAAGTTGGTTTACAAAGCACTCTATGTAACAGAAGAGCTAAATCAGAAGGGGAAAAAAGCTTTCTCATCAGAGGTTTTCTCCCTTCAACTTGAAATAATTTTCCCTCACGGAGCCAAAATAACCTACCACTGTGCTTTGGTCCTTAAGTGTGGATTGTGTACAGAGTGTGCGTAAATACACCATATCAATTATGATTGGTATGGCTACCAAGACACTGTATCAGCTAAAAAGAATAATATTTTTCCTCCCAATTTATTTTTATAATTGGAGGTTAAGCTTACTGTCATTGATATTACAACAGTGGTGTTAGACACATATTATGATCTGATCTCTCTTTACTATGTAATCACTCTTTTGTGAATATCATCAAAGTAATTTTCTTGTTGCATAAAAAATTATGTAGCTGAATAATGATGTGTGTATGTATGTATAGGTGTATACACACATACACACACACACACATTTGTATGTATGTATCAATATATGTGTCTGTGTGTATGTATAGACACATACACACATCAGTATTCAGCTACAGTTCCCCATTAAGTCCATATTCAGTCGCATACTTAGTATTGCCCCTTGGTGAAATGCCTCTGAAATGAAGCAGTTAAATGGATTCATTATTTATGAACTGATAATATATACCCCTCCATTCTCTAATGAAGCATAAGATGATGGGTTTTTGAAGAATCCATTTTTGCATGAGAAATGTAAATTGACTCCGCAAAGATGCTGAAATAAATAAGTGTGCTTGAGGTGTGGATAAAATGTGAAGACAAACACCTTTGCCGATTCTGTGTTTCTTAAATCAAAACAGAGGCATTTAAAATCTGTGTTTATATTGCCTAATCTTTCTTTTTTTTTTAAAAAAAGCATTATTTGCAAAGTATGGAAGAAAATTGCTTGTGAAATGTTACAATTTCTGTTTCAGCTAGATAATTAAATTAAAATAAACTCTGATACAGTTGCTTATACTTGGCCAAAATAGGTATAAATAGCATTCACATCATGTTACTGAAAAAATTAGAGAATCAACGGGCAAGCTGTGATTGTTCAATAGTGCTAGATTATAAATTCATCATCTTCCAAATGGGTCACATTGGGGTTCATTGCATATTGCTGCTGTGGTGGAATCCAAATAAAGAGTGGCATTTCAGATTGCAACTGAGAGGAGTCTTTCACCCAAGCTAGGATGAACTGATTAACAAAATTACTTTATTACCGATTTTGAAAATATTAATTTTAGATGAAAATATTGATTCCTAACTGCAGAATTCAGATTGCAATTACGTTTTTTCATATTCATCTGAATCACAATGGGGTTAGATAAAGAGTCTTTGGCCTTCTTCGGGTATTTAAATGTTGGAAATACATGCTGAACAAATTGACTATTCAAACTTTGTCTATCACCAATCTGTTAGAAAGAATAGAGTAGATTAACCTTCCTACTGATCTGTAGGACTATGTAAAACTTCTTTAAAAAAAAAAAGTTTTATTGGTTTTTCAAAAAACAAGCACAACACAAACATAAAACATCTTTCTTTTCTGAAAGCAGCTTGGATCCGGATCTTTTCTCTTTTTACAGACATAAA
>JANHFN010005766.1:0-18112 GCA_032468175.1 Toxicocalamus goodenoughensis
CCTGTTGCTGCGGGGGGGGGGGGCAGAGTTACTGAGAGCAAAGGTTGACGTACTTTTGCCACCTACAAATTATACCTTTGGATCCTTTTCCCCAATCAGGAAATGAACAAGCATGATTTTTAGTTGTTTAATGGGGTTCCTTAAGAGCTTGTGTGTGGAGGAGAGCATATCGCGTTACAGGTCATATTTATGCAGAAGTACTGGAAATGCAAAGCACCACAGTATGTCATTAGAACTTCGACTTATGTACAACTCCAAAGTGCTTTACAGCCTTCTCTAACCACTTTAGAGTCAGCATAGTGCACCCAACAATCTGGGTTTTCATTTTACTGACCTGAGAAGGATGAAGGACAAGAGTGTCAAACTTCAGTGAGAAGCTGAAGCCACATCATGTACTCTGTTAGAATGAACTGTGACTCCAAGGATTCCAAGGACAAATGAAAAGCAATGTTCTCCCATTAAGGTCTCATTGTATTTCACCCCTAATTTTGACTTCTGTTGGGTTAGATTTTTATTTTTTTAAATCCCACCTTCAAGGTGGCAAACATCTCCAACTCCCTTTCCTCCTCTTAAGTTTTACCCAATTTTTTCTGTTCACCAACCCTGTAATGGCGAGTTGGGCTTCAAGCATTTGCTAAGAAGCAAATCTGAAATTCATACATTGTGTAACATTTTAAACCAGTGGTCCCCAACCTTTCCAGCTTTGTGGACCGGTGGGGGTGGGTAGGAGAGGAGACGGTTGTATGTGAACAGCAGGCATGTGCTGCTCCATTTGCACAAATGACGGGCATTTATGCCCGCAAAGCTCCATCTGTGTGAGCAGCAGCACATGCCCGATGTTTGCGCAGCCCAGTTTTGAGTGGGCTGCAGCCCGGGAGGGGGGCTGGGGACCCCTGATTTACACAGAACCATACAAAGGCAGAAGCATCCCCCCCCAAACCAGATCAGCCAGCAACGGCTCTCTCATGGTGCTTGCATCTTTAATCACAGCCAAAATATTCCTTATGTTTGAAGACATTGGCCGGCTTTGACAATATGCAGTTGTGGCTTAAGAGAAATGGGAGACCGAAATCTGGTTTCAGCTTCTTCGGTTTAATTTTTTTTCTCCCACAACCAAATCCATCCTGGCAATTCCATCTGAATTCAGTATTATAATTCTTAAAAGAATTAGGCAACTGGGCTGCAGGTTAAATGAAAATTGCAATGGCTTTTAACAGGCAGAAATATTTAATTCCATTCTTAGAACTATACAAGATATATAATACAGAACTTTTCAAACACAGTTCCTGCAAAATTTGTTAAATATTTATTCATCTGAATGTTCCAAGAATTATTCCAGGTACCAAAAAAGTATTAAATAAGAGACTCTTATCTTTCATTCTCTCACACACACTTAGGAAATTGCTTCTTCCCCCAAACAAGAACCTTAATACGTCCAGAAAGGGAAAAGGAAGGTTTATTAGCCAAACCTCTCTGGCTTTGTAAATTGTATAATTGTTTTAAATTGTATAGATTGTTTTTGTAATATCCAACTACTTTGGGTACTGCTACTTGCAAGCACATCATATCAAGAACACACAACTATTGTAAAGTCATCATTGCCCACCCATACATACATCTATCCCAGACAGCCTGTTTTTTTATTTAAAAAGATTTTATTTATAAAAGTGGCACTCGCCACCCATTTTCTGCTAGCTTACATTCTTCCTCATTGTGCTCACTAAAGTTTGCAAAAGAACAATGATACCCCTGACAACATTAAATATGAACTTAAAGCAGATTTTTAAAAAAATCTTTAGAAATATAGACACAATGATTTGTAGACCTAGCACCTTTCTAGTGCCAAGAACGAGGTTGGGCAAAGCAGCAGATACAGCACGAAGAATACACTATGCCCTTTTTGCAATTGGTGGAGCCACCTTAACACTGTTTCAGCCACTTGGCGAAAGATGCGGACCGAGGCTTGTGCAACAAAGCCCTCAGCAAATCCGTTTCAGGCTCCCAGGATAGGGTACTTGAACAGAGCCATGATGGCTGCACTGAGGAGCCCAGAAATGGGGACAGTAACAAACCAGGCCATGAAGATATTGCGGAACAGACGCCAATCAACAGCCTTCTTTGAGCGCAGCCAGCCTACAGACACCACTGATCCTACCTGGGCAGAAGAGACAAAAGTACAGAACTTAAACAAAGTGGCAGTCAGTGCCCAGCTGGAACGAAATGCCATTTGTAGCAGTTCTCACACATATTTCTCCCTGGACTCAAGCTTGTACGACCCTTGCAAGGACAAGAAAACATAGTCTAATAGAAAGGCAAAGGTGATCAATATCACAGGTGGACAGTTGATTAGGACAGTCAAGAATTAGAATGAAACTGGAGCTGAGCTTTTAGGGAAAGATACAACAGGTCAGTGAGGAGCACAGAACAATCACGGGGCTTAACAAGATGGCTGTCACCAACCATGTTAATATTCATTTTACAGGCGTCCTTTTTACTTACTTTACAGTGAGTTGTGCTGATAGGCAAGCCAACATTTGAAGCAATGATCACCGTCAAAGCAGATGCCAGCTCAATGCTGAAGCCACTGCGGAGAAGAAAATTGCCATCAATATGGAGATCAGGGAAGGGCAGAGAACTCAATGGGATTTATAAAAAGTCCCAGAGGATCCTCGGGAAGCCCTCACATCACCCCACTCAGTTCCAGCGGGGCTCCTGGGTCAAGCAGGTCATTCCCCGGGCTGTGCCATTATCCTGCGTGGACAACTCCTACCTGGAAGGTGTGATGGGTGTGAGGTCCTTGCCCATGGTCTGAATGACTCTTCTTCCCCAGATCCACAAGCCCATGCAGATCCCAACACCTCCGTAGAGTAAAAGCCAAATTGGAGTGGCTACTACCTTGGAAGACACATCACCTGTTTGATAGACCAGGTAGAGGGCAACCAGAGGACCGATAGCGTTGCTGTCAAAAGGGAAGACCACACATCAGGTCAGTCCACCACGTCAAATACCTCCCCCTCTAAAGTGGCAAAAGAAAAGAAAATATCCCTCCCGCCACCAACCTAGATCAGAATTCTGGGAGTTGAAGTCCTCCAGGCTTAAAGTTGCCAAGGTTGGAGACCCCTGACCTAGAGAATTCTTTTATCTCGAAAAATGGACAGGAATAACATGCCAAGTGAAGGCTAATTCTGCCCCAACAAGCACCTCAATTCTTGTGTGCAAAGGCAACAAGAACTGCTAATGCAGCAGCCGGACTGACCTTACGTCGTTCCCTCCGTGAGCGAAGGAGCCAAAGCAGGCGGTCAGGATCTGCAGGAACTGGAAGAGCAGAGACACCTCCGGCTTGTCCTGCTCGTGCCACTCGTCCAGAGAGCAGTCGCTGTCCTTCCGAGTGGCGGCCCCCATCTCCACTTTCTGCAAGTCCACGTCGGTGGGATGGGCGTCGGCCACGGCGTTGCAGTAGCTGGTGTAGCTGTCCATGCGGATCCTCTTCTTGGCATCCACTCCGGGCCACGTCAGCTTCTCGATCTCCTCTGCTCCCTTGGGGTCCACCTCCCTGACCCGGAAGGAGTCCAGAGGCATGCCGCAGATGGCCATGGTGTAAGAGGTATAGCTGTTGTTGCGCCGCAGGGGCTTGTCTCCGGAGTCGCCCATGCAGTCGCCCACTTTGGCCAGGTGAAGTTTATGGAGGAGCTCCTTGTATAGCCCAGAATCTTTATGCACAGTGTGGTAATGTCCGCTGGAGCCTATGTGGTTGCTCACCATGTGGTTCAGCTGAACGAGGCTCCCATTGGGAAGCTGCATGGCTCCTGCAGGCAGAAAGGAGGCAGTTGGACCTCAACAGCACATAAGCTGCTACGTAACTACAAAGTGCTTGTTCTCCAAATCAGGGGTCTCTAACCTTGGCTGGCTGGGGGATTCTGGGAGTTGAAGTCCGCCAGGCTGAAAGTGGCCAAGGTTGGAGCGCCCTGCTCTAAATCATGAGCAGCAGCCCCTGCACTGAACCTACACCGGCCCTTCCTAAGTGAGCCACCTGTACTCACCACTGTCAATAATGGTTTCCTTCATGTCAACCTTAGGAAGCTTCTCCCCCCCTTCTGGCATCTCCTCCAGGTCTCCCAAGTTGAAAGAGACAGCCCTCTCCTCAAAAGCTGCTCTGTGAGGCACATCCACTGGGTTGCGCCCGTCTTCCTCATCAGCCATGCTGCTGTCGGTGACCTTAATTTCATCTTGCTCTTTCAGACTGTCCTTCTTCCTCATTAACGGGCTCTCGGAAGGGCTGGGCTTGATCTCTTCTGCAGAAATAAGCAAGTTGCAGCTAAGAAAACCATCCACCTCCCCAACTTACTCCAAGGCCTGTATCCAAAGTCTGACCAACTGGCAAAGATCTGCAAATCACAACAAGGGATATGGAAATCCACACTCCATAATCCTTGGCAATGTTAACTCCTCCTTCCCACCACAGTTATATGCAGTAGTTTTATATATTGTCCTGTGCCTGGTATAAGCCTGTGGCCTGAGTTACAGGAGTTCTGTAAAAGGCTTAATACTTTAGGATGAGGAAAGTAACTTGCATTTTATATTTGTAAGCGTGCCTTGGAACAGGATCCAAAAGGAAAGTCATTCTGAAGGAATAGGTTGGAATAAGAAAAAGGAAATTGCCAGCTAGAAACATAATATGCATGGCTCTAGAAATTCCAAGACTTCACATCAGATTCAAATTCAATTTACATTTAAATTCAACTGTTTAGACAGCCGTGTAAAACGGGAGTCCCCAACCCGCCATGCAAGTGAGTGAAGCTTTATCTGCACATGCATGGATTTAGGGAGCGTGTGAAACCATCCCTCCCCTCCCGTGGGAAAATCCCACCACCACAAAACCAGTCCCTGGTTTTGAAAAGGCTGGGGATAGCTGATCTAAAAGCATAACATCTAAATGCTCCACTGCGCAGAAGAATCACCTTCAAATTCAATTATACTTCATCTACTTACGTTCAATTTTCTTCTTCATTCTTGGGCAGATAAAAAACCAGACGAAGAGAGCACACAAAAGAGCACCCCCCGAAGAAATAAGGATGATGCCCCAGGGTCTAACTTTGTCAAAGCCCAGCACTAGGAAATAAAATAACACATTTTGAAATACGGAGGCCTGTTTTCAGAATACAAAAATACTCAACAATACTCCTCATTTTCACAGGGTCATCATAATAGCATAGACAATGAAGCTCCGTTCCTTTCAACCTTAATACCTCCCACGTCCTTTTCGCGTAATAGACTAAATGACTGCAAGTTGACCACTTTTACTTAATCATAGCACCCGAATGGTTAGTTCATTGCATGTCAGCCATTTGGTATCCCTTGCTGTGGAAGAGTCTGTTTAAACCCAAGTTAATGCAATGGCCACATTCATCTTACATGCCAAGCCCAACCTCATGAGCCATTTTGCTTTACATGCCACCCTGGTTCACAGAATGAATTAGGACAATTGGGTTTCCACAACACATTGAACTAAAATATACCCACATCCACTTTTGCCCAGCCTAATGTGTGAACCGTCATTAAAAAATACATAAAACTATGGCATCTCTTAGAAATGGGAAAAAGGAAATCAAGAAATCGTGGCTTATCCTTATCCGCAAATTTGGTCTCAGAATTGATCTATTTCTCAACTGGCATCTAATGTAAAATAAGTAATAAAAATTAAAAACTGAACACGGACTATTTTTACAGGATTAGAAAAATTAGGTTGCTAAAAGGATTTTGGGAATAAATTCCAGGTGAGATGGTTAAGGCTGAGGTATCTTATTCAATTATTTGTATATACATTTTAAGTAATGCACTCAAAAGCTCTGGCACACTGCAAGCATTCAAGGGAAAAAGGCAGTTTCAGGCACTTAAAAGCTAATTCAACTACCTGCAGTTTAGACCTGTTGCACCAGGCTGCATTCCAGCAGAAATGCCCTTGGTAAATAGGGCATCTTCCTGGTTTATACAAAAAATGTGCAATCCAGCTTCTTTTCCCCACCAAAACCCCTATTTATTATTTCGAGAGATTCAGAAGGTTCCAGCACGGAAGTATGACATTCCTCTTCCACACTTTTGTTGCCAGCATGTCTTGGACAGGGGGAAGGCAGGAGAAAATTCTTTGGAATCTAATATTCAAGGCATAGAGAGCCAGAGTGAGAAATCCACCCGAGCCTCCTAGCTGATAGGGATTTGACTACAAGGATGTGGGAAACGTTCTGGTTTAGCAGCAACTAGAATCCTGGTTTTCAGCAGAAGACAGCATGAGAAGGAAAGTGGAAGGTCAGATCAGTCTGCAGGCAACCAAGGGGGGGTGGGTAGAGGGTGGAACACCACCAGCAAGCCAGAAACAGGCGCTCCTGTGAGGATTTAAGAAGAAAGGACTCTAGTAATTTACAGAGTGAACAGGCCTCTTGGACAGGACAACTATCTAAGGTTGAACTCAGCGTATGTATGCTAGCCTGCAGCTTTCTGTAATGGCCCAGACCAGTTGCCTTCTAGAAGAGTTCGCTCCTGTAAAGCAAAAGGGGTAAAATTCTGTGTTTGATTAAGAAGCTCATAAAGGATTATAAAATTAAACCTCAATATTTGAAGCTTTACTTACAGGGTAATCCACTATACATGACTGAGAAGAGATTGATCCCAATTGTGCAAGCATAGAAAATGGGAAGTGCACGCAATCCATTTGGAACTGGATCTTCCTACGAAAAGTAGATTTTATGATATGCATTACTACAGAACATTATCCAGAATTTTAACTTACCTAAATACAAGGCAAACGCACGTGGCGTATTTCAAAGGGCTAACATTAATCTTGCTACCTACAGGGCAAAAAAAGGAAGTATTCACTACCTTTGAATCTTCTGGGAAAAAGTGCTATTGACTAATTTCAGAACTATATAAACTTCATAAAAGTTTGCAATTGCTGTGGAAAACATGGAGAATTCTGCAGCTATTTCAGCCTCTCCCATCCCAACCCAAGCTTTTTGTGGTCTTCCCAGAAAATCATGAGATGGATGGTTGGTGGAAAAATAATTTCTCCTCCCAGACCTAATCTCGGGAAAGCTTCGAAGGGCTAGTTGTGAAGAGAAGCCACATAGCTCCAGTGCAGGATACTCTAAAGTTTAAACAAAAATCAATACAGGTAGTCCTGACTTACAACATTCAACAGTCAGTGACGTCATTGAAAAAAATGACAACCATTTTTCACATTTACAACTGTTGCAGCATTCCCATAATCATGTGATCAAAATCCAGGCGTTTGACAAGTAACTCATACTAATGATGGGTCTTGTGATCAGCATTTGTGACTTTTTGACATGCAAAGTCAACTGAGAAGGCAGAGTAACTACTGCAGGTATTCAATTAACTATGGCAAAAAAGGTCACAAAAAAGGAGGCAAAACTCACTTGGCAACAGAAATTTTGGGCTCAACTGAGGTTGTAAGTGTCGGACTAACAGTATTAAGGAAAAACTTCCCTGTACTAAACTCTTGGCAACTGGGAGTTACCAAAAGGAGGCTATGGCTGACCTTCGCCAGACAGAAAACACACAATGAACACCCAAACTTGTGTCCCCAGAACGTTACTGGGGTGTCCCCATCCATCTGAGCACCTGGAGAGAAACTCCCAACTCTAAAATTCTAAGTTTACAATCTAATACATGTAAATCACACATAGCTGCTCCATCGGTTAAACAAGGATGCAGGGCAGTGAAGAAAGATTTTGATGTTTAAGTAAAATATTCCTTCACCGCCCTGTATACTTATTTCACTTAGATTGTAATAGCGAGAGGGAGGTGCTTTTCTCAACCAGAGAAGCATCCCAGGGTATATTATTAGCCTGTTGTTGCACACCAAACTTTTGCAAAAGGAAGGCTACATGGCAGAACCCAGATGTTTGGAAAAAAATGGTTTTCTAGACGTGGGTGGCTAAGAAGCCAGCGGACAACATCTTAAACCACTGTATTTCTCCACCCCCCCACCCCTGAAGACTCCCATTAGGCAGCACTTATCCCTAACCACATACATACATGCAGGGCAAGTTTCCTGTAAAACATTCGATGCTTAAAAAGCTTTTTCCCTGGTGAAAAGCCTGCCGGGCCTGCAACCAGCTAAAGATAGCAGCAGCCAGGGCAGCCCACGTGGTCCCTTTCGGGCCATTGATGCCCACGATTAGGTCTTATCTGCCCTGGGCAGGCAGGGAGCTCTTGTCTCTCCTTTGGCATCCCACATACCTTGTTGAGGATAAACAGCCTGACCAGGAAGAACAGCAGGGCGGACATTATGCCAGAAAGAAGCGGGGAGATGAACCAGGACAAGACTGGAGAGAGAGAGAGAGAGAGAAGGGGGCGGAGGGTCAGGAAGGGCGCCATTTACAGGTGCCAAACCCCTTCAGCCTGAACCCCCCTTCCCTGCTTACCGACTTGCAGCAGCGCCGACCACCGGACCCCTTCCTGTCCTTTGGCCACCAGCGAGAAACCGATGGTCGCCCCCACGATGCAGTGGGTGCCCGAGATGGGCAGCCGGAGGAAGGAGGCCGCCAGCTGCCACACGGCCGAGCCTGGGTTGGGAGGGGGTGTCAGGGGAGCTGGCCTTAACGAGCCCCCCCTCCCCCCATCGCCCGACCCCCTTGGCCCCTCCTCACCGAACATGGCGCTGACCGAGCCGGCCATGAGCAGCTCCGGGGCGGCGGTGTAGAGGCCCACGTCGATGAGGCCCTTCTGGATGGTCTCGCTGACCTTGGCGCCCAGCAGCACCGAACCGGCCGTCTCGAAGACCGAGGCCAGCACGCAGGCCCGACGCAGGCTCACCACGCCCGAGCCCACCGCCGTGCCGAAGGAGTTGGCCACGTCGTTGGCGCCCACCGAGAAGGCCAGCACGAAGGCGATGGCGAAGCCCAAGATCAGCATCCACAGGAAGGCGCCCAGCGGGCCCGACGCCGCCGCCGCGGCGGTCGCCGCCTCCGTGGTGCCCAGGCCCGCCGCCAGCGCCGTGGGGACGGCCGACGCCATGAGGCACAGGGGGTTCGCCCGCCCGGTCGGCCGGCCGGCGCTACCAGAGGAGCGAGGCGGACCGGCTCCGCGGAGGGCCCCGCCACCCCGCCATGGCCGCCGCGCCCACCCGCCGACGCTCTTGCGAGGGGAAGCCGCGCGTCACACGGGCCTCGCGGACGGTTGAGAGGGGATTCCCTTCCCGACGAGGACTCGCACCGGAGAGAGACCGCCGACCGGCCTCGTGCGCGCCTTCGCCTCCGCCCAGCCGCCCGCGAGCCCGCCTTCCCCCTCAGCAGCTCCCCGGTTCTGTCTGGCGCGCGCGGGACTCCCTTTTATAGGCCCGAGCCACGTGACGCCGCGCGCCCCGCCCCGTCTGCGGCTGCCCGCGAGGCCGAGGAGGGGGGGAGGCGCCGGCCGGAAGGGCTCTTGGGCGGGGCCGACCTTCCTCCCGGAGGGCCCGAAGGATGCGAAGGATGCGGCTGTTCCCCCGGCGGCGCCCCCTCCCCCGCTGCCCGCCCAGGCTGCTCTGAGCGGGGAAAGCGGCGGTTTCGCCCACTTGCTTCAGAGCTGCCGGAGCCTCATTTGTAAAAATTGTCACAAAAAAAATAAAGTATGTTTTGCATCCGTTGTTGCCAACTTTCTTCCCACAGCTGTGGTTGACCAAAGTTCTATATTATATTATAAGCTCTCCATTAGTGTTTTTCTGCTCTACTTTAACTTATGCATTGGGTCTGGGACTGTACTAAAAGAAACAAGATTGGAACTGAATCGGAAGTGAAGCAAGGATTGTTCCTTTATATCCCACCTTTATTATGGCCCAGGTGTGGCCCGCTTGTCACCTGGGCACATACAGGTGGTGCAGAAGGCTTGCCCAAATGGAATAATCTCCTAAGCAAAGGATAAGAGAAGAATGTGGAGAATGACAAGGCTGGATTTGTAGATAACTACGGTGGTTTTGGAGCTGTAGGGCGGACGAAGACAACCTGGAGAAAGCAGTGGCAATCATGCTTCCGTTCAAGCAACCTGCATGTACCTGTCCAATGAAGTCACTAAGTGTAATTTAATTCAAGGGAATCCCCCACCCCATGATGCCGTGCACTTTTCAACAGCAGATTTGGAGGCTGAAAGAGAACAAAAAGTTCCCCCATTTTCCCTGTTACTGGATCCAAATTGGTCCATATAGTTCTGTGGAGCTGCCCTGCTCTACCAAATGCCTCCATTGTATCCTCTGGGCCAGGGGTGTCCAACCTTGGCCACTTTAAGACTTGTGGACTTCAACTCACAGAATTCCTCAGCCAGCTGGTTGGACACCCCTGCTCTAGGCACAGGTCTACAAGAAGATAAATATTAGAACGGCACACTAATCTTGGCAAAGTTGATCCACTAAAGAGCCTTTGTCTAAAGCAGGGGGCCTTCAAACTTGACCACTTTAAGACTTGTGGACTTCAACTCCCAGAGTTCCTCCTCCAGTCACGTTAGCTCAGGAATTCTGGGAGTTGAAGCCCACAAGTCTCAAACTTGTCACGCTTGAAGACCCTTGGTCTAAAGCATGAATGTTTGGCTTCAGTTCTCAAGGTGTGTTACCTGTGATAATGGGGGCTATCTATTACGAAATGACCTTTTCCTTCACAAGCCAGCATATAAAACTGAAGGGCTGCAAGAGGAACTGAGAGCAAGTTCCAGTGCAGAGTTTGGGCCATGTTTGAAGTTCAGCCATCAAACCCTGGGAAGTAAGGAAAGAAATAATCAGTGGCTTCCTTTTCCTACTCTTAAAACATACCTGAGGTTCAAGTTACCAAAACTACAACGTTGACTTGGGTACTTCTCAGTGGCTTGAGTTGCTAACATGATACTTTTATAACAATGTTTTGATGACATGAAGCCGGGTGGAATTGGTAACATTTTGGAAAATAGAAGGATCTTGACAGACGTAAGCATTGGACCTTATGCAACAAGAAGATGCATTACAGTAGTAAAAATGTCAAGTCAGGGAAAACCAAATACACAGGTACAGAGCAGGTGGCACCTGGCTAAACAGTAGTAATTGTCAGAGGGATCTAAAAGTCCTGTGGATCTCCCTTTAACAGTGCGTTGTCACAGCTGCCCAAAAAGACAATGCAGTCCTAATAAATGTTGACCTGATCGTCAGATATACTCCCTTTTATCTGCCCATCTCCAAAAGAACCAAGGTGGGAAGTAGCGGCGACTCACTAAAGAGGAATGTTTATTGCAAATGGAAGAAAGGTGAAATGACAAAGTTGTAAAGCTTCAGTTCAGAAATATAGGAACGAGGTGAGAAAGGCAGAGACAGCTAGATGGATAAAAGGGATAATCCAGCAATACGTTTCTTCAAGTTTGTCAATAGAGGCAGTGAGATCACCATTTACTCCCAATGGAAAAATCTGAACGGGTGACTATGAGAGCAGAACTCAACATCCTGTATACGATTCTAGGCACGTTTGCAGAATGATATTGGCAGTCAGAAGTTCACAGGTTGAACTAGACAATCCTTGTAATTCCTTTCGACTTCAGAGTTTTATTCTTCCCTTCGTTATCCATTCGTCCCCCCTCACTCACTCCGATTTTACTGGATGAACTAATATTGGCACCCAGCTGTATACATTGCCAGATATTTACGTGGAGCAGAGGGAAAGGTGTACTCCAAATCATTTCTACTGCCAAGTTAATGGTCTGATCTGCTATTTCCTGAGGTTAAGCAAACCTGAGGTAATGCTGAGTGTCCGTGACGAAAGAACAGCAGCACATGCAATGCTCCAGTCCTGATGTACTGGGCACTTTATTGGCCTCCATGAAAGAATGGAAAATAAGTCTGAAGAATCCATTTCAGCAACTTCATTGAATGGTTTTCCTCTTTCCTCTCTACACAAATCCAGTGGCTTATATCTTTTTACATTCCCGCATTGACTGTGTGGCCCTCCATCCCGATTCCTCACCAAAAAACGCCTGTCTATCTAGTGGGCTTACAGAGCTAAAGGCTTTTTTGTCTCAAGTAGGATTCTTGGTCCTCCCTCCTTATATTCAGATGGTTTTCCTTCTTTGCCACAGTAAATAAGGGGTCACCCTGCCCACGCCTGGAAAGTTTTGTCCATTTCCTATTCTACTTTACAGATATTGCTTGACGTATGATTGTAATTGACCCCAGAATTATGGTTATAAGTTGTGCCAGTTGTTATGCAGATAAACGCACAATCACATCCAATTTTACTTTTTTTGTGTTTAAATGAACACAGCAGTCTTTAATTGACCCCATTGGGCTTTTTTTTTGGGCAGAAACTGGAAGTAAATACTGGTTTTCAGCAAAAATTATATAAACCACAGTCACATGACTGTAGGATGCTGCCAATGGCCATAAATGTGAGCCATTTACCAAGGGCCTAAAATACAATTGGGGGGGGAGCAGTATTGGAACTTTGAACTGCTGTCTAAATACCCTTTTTGAGGGGGGTCCATCATAAGTTAAAATGGTCGCTAAGCTGAGCACTGTCATACTGTTCAGCCAAGCCCTGCTCTGCTTGCTTTTCAAGATCAGCCCAGCATTATCACCTAGCAAGGCCCATAAACCACAACCTACATGAAAATTGGAAGCCCCAACCACAAGCAGGGACCTCTGCACTGCCTGGGGAAGAGGGATTTGGGGAGCAATCTGAGTGCCTCAAAAGCCTGACTTAGGTCTCTGAACCGGGACCCCCTCCTTGCCCATCCAGGGTTGTGCCAGGGTTAGCTTGACTGCAACCACCTGGCAGCCAGGCAGCCAGCACCTGTGACTTTTGAGTCCAGAGGACAAGGATGTCCCTTGCTGCCAACTGGCAAGGCCGAATCCGCTGCCTTCCCTGGGCTGAGCTGGCTGCTGAAAGCTGAGTCACCAGAGTCCGTTTTGCCCTCAGAAGGGAGCCGACTCCAAAGACAGGATCTACGCTTGGAGGGCAAGGCAGGAGTCCAGAACTACCGTCGTAATGACCAACTCTGGGAAGGAAGGAATTGCAGCCCTTGAGTCAATGTTCCACCAGCCGGATGATCTCTTGACACACAGAGGGGCACCCAATGCCCCCCCCCCCGTGGAGTTTGTCAATCTGCGTGGAAGGCGTTTGAGCAACCAGGTATGAGGCAGCAAAAGCTGCAGGTGATGGAAAGAGGCACCTGCCACTCCATCAAAAGATCAGGTGCTGCTGCTGTGCCCTTTTACTTATAAAGATGTGGGTCATATCTCCCGTTAGATATAACACTAACATACATAAATTGGACTTATCATGTATTGCTCTATGGAATTTTTATATCACCCACTCAGTCCCCAGACCCAGTGAGACAGTCTTTATTAGATTATCCCAAAGGTGCTTTTCCAAGAGGCAACTGGACTTGGTTTTTTCTTGGAAGACGTTTCGCTTCTTGTCCAAGAAGCTTCTTCGGCTGTCTTTATTAGATTAGTTATACAAAATTAGTGGAAACCCAAGCATCAAGTGTACTGGCAAGTGGATTATGGAAAAATGGTCATGCGATGGCATTACCTACAGAGCAATGTTAAGTTGCAGCAAGTCCTACCAATGATGTTAGATAGCTGAAAAGACACGACTATTTATAAATGCTCAATTGTAAATATACCGGCTCTACAGCGATTTTCCCCTAAAGGCAACTTTTAAGTATCAGACAGGACTTCTGGGACCTGAAACACCTCCCAATTTTGCAATAACAAAAAAGCAAGCATTATGGAAATGCAATGTGCTGTAGCAGGGGAAAAAAGCACTGCTTATGAGGAATCTTATCTGCACATATTGGGAAGTACAAAATTTGAAGTTAACATGGAGAGGCTGGGATGATTAGAATGATTTTCTATTTGTGAATCTCCAGCTAATATTGAGGAAATTGTCACATAAATGTGAGCCGGAAGATATATCACATTCTGCTGAAAGAGGCCCAGTTGACACAAAATACGAAGCTTAGAATGTGGTGTAGTTGAACTGTTGGATTAGGACCAAAGAAATGTAGGTTCAAGCATGGTCTTTTAAGGCAGTCGTCCTCTTAGCTCAACCCAGGTGGCCGTTGGGGGAAACAAAGAGTTGCATATGAGGTGCTTGTGAAAGAAACGGGGTATAAACCTAATGAATAATATCAGTTCAATATATTGTGTGAATCTACTTGTTGCACGGTAAATCATTTAGCATCTTGTAGCATCTAAAGGAATGCTTTCAGTAAGCAGAACCCAACCTGCCATCTGAACAGTATAAGATTTCAATGTTATTGGTGGCCATTTACATCAGTTGCTAAAGGACCAAAAGTATGTATTTACTTGGGGAGAAAACTTCCCATCCACCAAACAGAAACCGCACCAGTTGCAAACACCTACGTTCCACAGGGGGCAGGACTTATGCCACGAAACTGTCATCTAGTAGTAGATAAAAATATATTGGAAGATGCAAAACTTCACAGACTATTGCAAAGTCCTCTATGTGGGGCTGTTTTTGAAGATCATCTGGAAGCGCCACACATTATGCCCATGTTATATCACTAGTTGCAGTGGTAATCCAGTTTCCTGGGGCAATTCAAAGTGTTGGCCTCACCCATAAAGCCTTTTGTGCGCAGGGCTTGGTGTATGAGGGACTGCCTGCCTCTAACTGCTTCTGCTTCTGCCATCACTGAGGCTGGGGGCGCCTAGACAGGGCAGCACAGCAAAATACATAAACTGGTAAGCACCTAAAACAAAATCAAACCTTAAAAAATCTCCCTGGGAGGCAAACAGAAGTTCAGGTAGAAAAGAGAAAGCGAGCCCTGGATTACACATGATGGCTTGTGTCAAGGAAGAGAAAATGACTAAGCCACCATTACTGCCAGTGCATGTCTTGGCTGTTTGCTCTCCTGTACTGGGATTTAAAAATAAAGCTGTCTCTGGCCCTGTGACTAACACTCAAATTACTCCCATGGATGTTATTGGCAAAAAGGGTTCTAAACACAACGTTTAGGCATAAACCAACAAAGCAAACAGTGCACTCCCTAGGAAGTGCTCCAGACACCACCGAGGAAAACAACCGGGCCTCTTCAGTACCCGTTTATGAATCGGAACAGCCAGGTTGGGAAAACAGGTGGCCAGTGGCCAGAAGAACAAAGGGTCACTCGGTTG
This sequence comes from Toxicocalamus goodenoughensis, assembly GCA_032468175.1. NCBI lineage: Eukaryota > Metazoa > Chordata > Lepidosauria > Squamata > Elapidae > Toxicocalamus > Toxicocalamus goodenoughensis. Next base: position 15,146 of record JANHFN010005766.1, read on the forward strand.
CAAGGATTACATCCAGAACCTCAGCAGCCAATTTCAACCTTCCATTCATGACACAACATGTAACTGTGAATCTGGCCTTCTTGGCCACACATTGCATTGGCGTTTTATCCTAACTGGTTCACACCTGATGGAAAGAAATACAGCCAAATACTATCTGGGTTAAGGCCAGTAATATTTACTCCCACCACCCAGCTTAGCTTCCCGGGGGCTTCTAAGCTTTGGACTCTGTTTCTGAAGGGCAAAGTTAAAACCATTAGGAAGCTGGAGATGGGCCATGTGCGTTTCTCTGCTTGCATCATTAGTTTTGTACAACTGGCAGCGCCAGGAACCTCATGCCCTGTCTTATAAAGCAGAATTAGAGTTCAGAGAGGAGTTTTGAGTGGCCCCTCTTCAGTGCAGCTCATCAGAAATCTCTGCCTGGAAGTGGCCAGTCTGCAGCCATAACCTTTCCTGGTGAGCATTACTTGCAACATCCTGTGTCACAGGATGACCTTACAGAGTTACTTTGTACTGGATGACATCAGCCGCATCCATGAATGCTGGCTCAGCAAAGCGGTACATGCTAAACTGGATTACCATTAACCTTGGATTAAAAAATAGTGGCAATCTTGTGCAAACTCCCAAGATAGGTCAATTCAGTAATTCAGTTAAGTACACACGCCTGTTGAGTCTTTTCAATGAATTTATGTTTCGAGTCAAAATGGTAAATTTCCACTTTACAATTAAGGCTCCCTCATTTCCAGGAAGAAAAGAAACTGCAGTTACCAAGCTAGGCTGGACTGACCTCAAACAGGAGGGCATTCCAATCCCAAGGAGCTTGTGCTGGCAAAAACACGGCCGGAGTCTTCCCTCCCTGTCCAAGTTCACGCCTGCATGGGCACTCTCTCACAAGCCCTCTTGGCCCTGGCCCACTGGCAGTCACTGGGTACACAACTTGCACTGAGCACAAGGTGGAAGAGATGGCCAAGGGGCACGGCTCTTTTTCCAACCTCCTTTCAGCTGGGGGGACTCAGGCAAGCAAACTACTTCCATGGTCATTTCCCCAAGGCCAAGGACCTGGTTTTGGGAATTGGGGCTCAGCTGACACACACCCCTAGCAGCAAAAGTACTTCAAAGGGAAAGAAGAGTTCCTGGAGAGATATCCCTTCACTATTCTATAAAAAAAGCCGTCTCTTCAAGTCAAGCTGAATTTCTAGACAAGTCCAGGAACAGAGATTTGCTCCTGCCCTCTTTGCCCAATTCCCAGTCTGGTTTATAGTCCTGAGATTTCCTTGGTGGTTTAACCGGGATTGGCTCTTTTGGGTTACTTGTTTTTAGACAAAATGAAACTGCTGCAACACTTGGATAGCACTGGTCCATCAGGAATTTTGCCAATTACTCAGCCCTGTTAAACATGACAGTTTGTGAGCAGAAATCATGTTTCCCCAGACACTCTCTATACAGAAAATCACCTTGAGGTTCAAGCTGTCCTTCTTGTCATGCCTGGGTGGATGTGGACTGCCAGGAACTTGTTCATCCCATTTTTATCACTTGCCAATATGTGAATACTTTATCTCCCAGATGTATCTAAAGGGAAGTATATGGAACAGGTTCTCTTTTCCAGAATTTTCCCAGGGTGCTTTTTTTGCCCTGTTTTGTCTCCAAGGTACCTCTCATACTGTCATTCCATCTCTACCATCTCAGGCCATCCTGCACTGGTTGTCTAAAGCTAAGGTTCATAAACTTCACAGCCAGCTTACTCCAGAGCTTAATTCTGGCCATTTTCCTGAAAAGAATGTAGCATGAACTTTGGTGCCATTTTGTTTGTCTGCCTCACAACCCTCCTTTTTACCGGATAGGTTCCTCCCTAAACTGAAGCACTTGCTCTGCAGTCTGTGAAGAGAGAAAACAGGGGGGAGGGGGAGAGCACAGAACAGCCATAGTCCAGCTTTTTCACCTTCTGTTTAGCAGGAACTCACCCACCCCACTTGCCCTGAGGTGGCAACCTGCAGGCTATATGCAACCTCAATCAACAAAGCAAAGTGAAATTGTTTTCAATTGCTACAGAGACCAAGGTTCCAATAGCTAAAGAGACAAAGATCTGGGAAGAGCCACAAATAGGGACAAATATTCCTTGTTTGCATTTCAGCAATCAATAATTGACAAGATTTCTCCTATCTCTGGGTGCTTCCATCTATTTTCCAGTCTCTGGAGGAGACGCCCATGTCTGGAAAACATCAGCCTGTTCCAGGACAAAGAGAAGCAAGAAATCCCCACTGGGTCTAGTATGGAGCATCAATACCAATCAGGAGTCGGGAGCATCTTCCTACTCCAAGCTCAGCCAGGATTAGAGGTGTTTGTAAATGATCTTCTCCGATATGGTCTGCAGCTCTATCTTAACGGGACACTTGTAGAAGAAGGAAAGCAGCACCTCTGTGTAGCCCACCAGGAAGTAAATCTTATGGGGAGGGAGATTCTGGAGGAGGATGGCGCAGATGATCACCACATTGGCCCGGCGCTTCAGCACGATCTCATCCGCCAGGCAGCCATGGAAGGTGCCCAAGATGAACTTGCGGATGAAGACGTCCTCCAGCGTGCGCTCAGCTGCATCTGTCTCCCCATCCAGGTTTCCTGCAGGAGCAGAACAAGGAGCCCGGAGCCTGTTTTGTTTCTCTTTTTCTCGCCATGCAAGAGAAGGGCTTGGGGCTGAGCCGGACAGGGGTGCTCTGCCCCCCTCCCACCCCCAGGCCGTTGCTCCAGCCGCTCGGACCCCGGAAGAGGGAAAGGGCCTGGCACCTCCAGTGGCAGAGCCTGGCTGCGGCTGCCCGTTCATTTAAAACAGCAAATTAATGCTTTGCTTTTCCAGAAAAGCCCCTTTGACCTCCAGGCTGTAGCCCCTGTTTTTCCCAGCATTATTATTATTATTATTTATCGTATTTATATACCGCCCCTCTCCCGAAGGACTCGGGGCGGTGTACAGCTAATTAA
>JANHFN010005766.1:18212-29787 GCA_032468175.1 Toxicocalamus goodenoughensis
CCACGCCGCCGCCATGGGAGCCTGCAGGCCGGAATTGCGCCGCCTCCTCCTGGCCGCCAGGGGTCGCGCTAGGACCCCTGCCGGAAGTTTCGTCCCCGGCCCGGAGGACGCCCCGCCCTTTCCGGCTTCCGCCGCGCGCCTCCTATTCAAATTTTCAAATTCAGATTAGAGCGGGAAGGGGACCTTGAAGGTCTTCTAGTCCACCCCACCCCGCTCGGATTTGCTCTTGAAAGCCTCCAGCGATTGGGCGCCCACAACTCCGGGAAGCGAGTTGGCCCATCGATTTGCTTTCACTGTAGGGAAATCGATCGATCGATTGATTGATGGATTGAAATGGTCTAAACTCTAGAGCAGGAGTCTCCAACCTTGGCAACTTTAAGCCTGGAGGACTTCAAGTCCCAGAATTCCCCAGCCAGCTTTGGAGACCCCCTGCTCTAGAGTCTCCTGCTTGAGCAGAAGGTTCGACTAGAAGACCTCCGAGGTCCCTTCCAGCTCATTGATTGATTGGAAAAATCCCTCCTTATTTCCAGGCTGAATTCCCTTCCGATGAGCTTCCACCCCTTGCACCAGAGCCCCCAGGGCTTAGAATTAGAAGGCAGCAAAAGCTTAGGGCTGCTTCTGCTGATTGCCCACTGCCGACAGTTCGATCCTGACCAGCTCAAGGTTGACTCAGCCTCCCATCCTTCCGAGGCCCGTAAAATGAGGACCCATATTGTTGGGGGCCAGAGGCTGACTAAACTGCTTAGAGAGGGCTGGAAAAAGCCCTGTGAAGCGGTGTCTAACTCTTTAACTGAGATGCCTTGGTGAAGGTAACTCAAGCCCCGATAGCTACACTGCAGAACTCTAGCAAAATGTTCAGTGGGGAGAACCTGGAAACTCCAGTTAGTCCAGAACACAGCAACCAGGATGCTGATGGGACAACAATACCAATGATCCTAAGATCACTTGACTAGCTATCTGTTAGCTTCCAGGCTCAATTCAAGCATGCTGGATATTCCTTATAGCATCTTGTATCCCTATATGAGTGCACACAGACATCCGGAGAGGCCTTCTAAAAGGAAGACCTGCTGAGCCTTCATGGCGGCAATGGGGCTCTTGGGTAGCCCCCACAAAACTGACCCTCTTGATTGAGCTGTTCTGCATTTGTTACATTCACATCACTTGTATTGTCCTTGTTTGGTTTCACAGTGCTCAGAACAAATAAAATTGTGATTAAATATAGTAAATAAATTAATATCTTAAGGACAACGCTATCAATTGTATTGTCAGCCACCTTGTGCGATATTTTGGTGAAAGATGAAGATAAAAAATAAGGAACAAATAATTCATGTTAAAGCTATTGGTATTTCATCAGTGAATGAGAGAAACAAAACACTTTAACAATGTTTTTGAGGACTGTTCTCCATCTCCATCGGTATAGATCAGGAATTGAAATATTAAACAATATAACTGTTTTCCATTTTATTTGAGTGGCATATTTAACACTACTGAGAAGAGTCAGGTAAATCTTAAACCATCCCGCATGATCAATGAACAAAACTAGAAGCTGATCCTGATACAGGAGAGGAAGTAGCTTCAGCGACAGTAGTCAGATTTTGATCCAGAACCTTCCTTCTTGTTTTATTAGTAAGGTCAAACATTCCTCCCAAGAAAATACCATTTAATTAATAGAACATAATTCTTTATTGGCCAAGTGTGATTGGACACACAAAGAATTTGTCTTGGTGCAAATAATTTAGGGATTATTTATTACACAGGTAGCCTCTGGGTTAAGAACATCTGCTTTACAGACACTGCGTACTTATAAATGGGCTGGCAATTAGTAAAAATGGCAGATAGCATTCTCTGTCTTCGAGTCCACACACCGCTGGAGCTAGGCAAGATTTTCATGAAACTATGTTTTTAATATGCAGCCTGTTTTCAGCAGTTTTCTAGTCATAAGTTCCAACTTAACGTTGGAAATTTGATTTTAAGGCACACTTGAGAACACATTTTTAACCTGGCAGTTGTTCTTACCTTTGTCTATAGAACTCAGGGTGGCAATACAAAAGGTAAGTCCAACGCTGAAGAGCTGAGCCTTAACCAGGTATCCACAATTGTCCCTGGTTGAGACTTTTTGGGACAAAGAATTGTGAAGAGAAACCCAAAGTCTGTCCAGTTGTAACCAACTTCTGAGCTAAGGTTTGGTATTTTTTGCCTGATCTCCTTAGTTGATTAGTGCTTCAGACAAAGTTTCCCCATTCTAGATGGAAGATGGAAACTAAATTCGTACAATATCAAACAGATACAGATAGAAGATTCTGAAGGATCTTTTTTGGGGGGTATCTGCTGTGTTAGATATACACGTATCACTGTTTCTTTGGCCAGCTCCTCTGGGTTCAGATACATTAAGCAAAATGTGGCATGACAGCCAGGTTGGGGTAGGGGTCAAGGCACCAGGGTAGAACCAGGAGACTGTGAGTACTAGTCCTGATTTGTAGTGGCAAGAGGGAAAGCTGGTACCAAGGTAATGGTCAGATAAGAGAGATCTGAGTTGGGGAAAGAATGAGAAAATGTTTCAGGCAGGTCTTTCGCCACTTCATATCCTCCTTCCCCCTAAAGCAAGGGTGTCAAACTCAAAGTCCTAGGCCCGGATTTGGCCCACATGGTGCTTAGATCTGGCTCGTGAAGCTGCCCTGGAAACAGCAAAGGACCGGCCCGTGGTGCCTGTGCCACTGAAAATGGAGCTCAAGACGGCCGTACACTCAGTTTTTACTGGCAGAGGATTGCAGGAGGCAATCGCAGCCGGAAACGGAGCTTGTGAGCCCCTTTTTGCCGGCAGAGTGCTCGGGCCACCACAGGTGCCCCTGACCCAAGTGATGCTGAGCTGGCCACACACTCCTGCCCTCCTCCTAGCATAGTTGATGCAGCCCTCAATGAAATCAAGTTTGACACTCCTGCCCTAAAGGGAGGAAGGGTGAGGCATATTCAGTCTTGAAAGATTTTGCTACAAAAGGAAGATTCTGCTTTATAATAATAGTAGTACTGACTAACCCAGCCCTGGTTTCCAAATCTGATGTACCTTGAAGGGTTGAGATTGGGGCGGCTTCTCTCTCAGTCCGAGGAAGAAGATGCAGTCACCAGGAGTCGAGGCTCCCTCGACAGTGCATGCACACACACACACACACACACACTTGCACACACAGATGTGGCTTAGCATGTCACGTGAGCCCAATGAGTTGTAGCTTTATTAAGCAGTCTGTTTTTAAACCATGGCTTAGCACAATGTGTGTACTTGCGGCCAGCTGCATCACATCTCACCAACTTGCTTTAACCAGGATTTGTTGGTGGAAGTGGCACAACTGGCTAGGATAACACAGCCTTCTAATAAGTTGTCCAGTGGCTTAGCGTGATGTGTGAAGCCAGCTCCACGCGTGTTGCAATGGAAAGCAGGGAGACCCATTGTCTTCTCCTGACCACCCCTGCTCCTACTGACCGGGCCAGCCGCTGGCCAAAGTTTCTGCCCTGCAGACAGGCCTGGAGACTTCTAGAGGACCGTCTTGTTTGGGTCGGGGCTTGGGGCTGGATCTCGGCTGTGGTTATTTGGAGAGGTCTGGTCATTGCTAGGTGCTCCTTTGCCTTCCAAAGGGATGGAGGGAGTCTCCATTCTTGGCTGTAGCTCTGGCATCCCTTGACGGACCGAAGGCCCTGGGAGGAGAGGAGGAGAGTTAGGAAGATGGAGCACAGAAAGACCCTCTTGGGTGGGATATATCTCTGGAGGGCTTGGAGCCCCTGGGTTTCATTAGGTCAACATTAGTCAGGTTGAAGCTGCCCAGGTGAGACAAAGAGACGTTGAGCAGGAGCCTCCCACCTGTCATCCTCTCAACTCTTTGAACAGACACCAGACAGATGCCATAGTTGTGAATTCTAGAAACTACCTTTATTGTACGGTTACAAGAACAGAATCTGAGTGTGCCTCCCTCCTCCCTGCCTGGTTAACTGAAGAGGTCAAATGTGAGATGTTTTCTCACATTACGTCCTTCTTTTTCTTCTTCTTCTTCTTCCTCCTCAAGGTTATTTTGCACATCCCATTATAATTTCCCAACTCGGATAACGGGATAAAAAAATGCCTTATGACTTTCTCCCCCTGTGCTAGAGGGTCACAGGCACCAAATAATGAAAGTGTTACAAGAAGGCAGAATGCTGCTGATTAAAAAAAAATCCTAATCCTAGGAGCAGGAGGCCCTTACTGGGCAGACTGGGTCATCTCCTTCCTAGGGTGCCTATTGGATTCTGCCTCCCCTCCAGGGAAGAAGCTCTCCCTCTGCTACACCCTAGCAACACTCCCCCTTTCCTCAGTGCTTATGCACACACACAAACACACACACAGCCATTGCCTAAGAGGGAGGCATTTCCATTTTTTACTGCAACGTGCAATGCAACCACACCTACAACATTCTTTCCTACTTCTGATTTTGGAGCCAGGAGGAACGTTCCAAACGGACCACAGAGGAGACCCTTCCAGCAAGCCTGAAGCTGCAATCCGTTGAGGGTGGAGTGAGAAGCCAAAGGAACCAGGGAACACGGAGCAGAGACTTACCGAAGTAGCTGAGGATGACAGGCAGAAACACCAGGCCGTGCAGCATCCCGAAGAGGGTGATGATGAGGTTCAGGCGGAAGAAGAAGACCTGGATTATTTGAGCCTTGGCAAATGCCAGGACCACAATGCCTGGCAAGTTGGTCATTGCCACACCAGCAAACACCTGCAAGAAGGGAAACATCACACCTGGGCAGCCCTGGGGTGGTGAAGATCAGGGCTGCTCCTGGGAATTTCGAGGCAAGAAGTCCCTTGCCCTGGAGAACATTAGAATGGCAGAACTGAGATCACCTCACCAGCACCACAGGTAATGGGAGCAACGGCCGACCCCACTGGCTGAGAAGTGAGACTCCCATTGATTGATCTCATGGCCAACTGGACAATTGGGAAATAGAAACCTAAGGGAACTCCAGGTGGAGGAAGAGGGGGCTAGACTGAACCTTAGCTAACCTCTTTGTGATTTCTTTTCTTTGCAGGAAGTATTTTTCAATTAAGGGGGGGCCGCCTGTCAACCCTGAAGCTGGTCTCACTTGAGGCCATTTTTCAGGCTTCAGTGTTGCCACCCTGGAGCTAAGGGATATGGAGGGGGGAAATAGAGATAGCTGGGCTTTTGTAGCCAAAACAAAATAATTTCTCCTGTGAACCAAGGACATCCCAACAGCTGGCTGGAGAGAGGAGAAGAAGAGAAGTAACCAGGTTACCAGCCAGCACCCAGATTGGACAATGTGACTTATTGTTTGGAGGGAAAGGGGAAACTTTTACTTTTTAATGAGGTGAAAACCAGGGGAACTCTCAAAGTTGGTTTTCACCAGTCTGTACCAATAGGATAACTCCAAATAAAACCAGTGCCCGCAGTATGCCATTTGTGGCACACACCTCCCTCCACCCGCCTTTCTTGGCCCCGTTTTTGCCTCTTCCTTACCGCGCTTCCCATGTTGATTGTGGCTTCTCGGGACCGTTCTACTTTAGTTGGTTGTTTGCTCATAGCGAAGGAGAGGGTGATGTGAGAGACAAATTCCACAGAGATGCCCACGGCCTGCAGGAGAGTGGAGCAATTAGCAGTGGAAGAACAGTTGATGCACCTGCCGTTGTTCACCCACGCAAGAGTATTGTCAATATTTTATGTGGGGGGCTTTCAAGAAAAGACTGGACATTCATTTGCCTGGAATGGTAGAGGGTCTCCAGTCTTGGCCACTTTAAGACTTGTGGACTTCAACTCCCACACGTCTTAAAGTGTCCAAGGTTGGAGACCCCTGGTATAGGGTCTCCTACCTGAGCAGGGGCTGGACTAGAAGACCACTGAGGTTCCTTTTCATCCTCTTCCTTTATTGTTCTATTTCTAATATTTTGGCGGCACATAGAAAAGTCAAGGCTGAAAAATCTCAAAGGGGCAGGCAAAACATCACACATACCAAGACAAAAGAGGAGGTGAGATAAGTTCAGGGTAAAAGTAAAAAAAAGTGAATGTGGAAGGAAAAGCTAACTATTTCACTCTCTGCACAAAAGACGGTGACTCAGGGAACTAAACAGGACCGGAATTTGGCCTAGCAGGAACTGCTCAGGACCTCCCAGCAGCTGCAGATAAAGGAAAGTCCTGGAGGCCAGAGAAGTAGAATCTTTGCAGACTGTAAGAAAAGTGACGCTCAGCCTTGTTTGCAGCTTGGAGACAATAAAAAAGTCAAAAAAAATCATGCATCGGTTTGAGCGCTGCCTTTCCTGCCCCAAAAGGGATCCTCTCTGACACCCAAGAAGCTTCCACAGAATTCTAGTAAATAAAAACAGTTCCCTTTTAAAAAACAGAGTTTTTTAAAGGCCGCTGTCAGGATTCCAGCGATCACCCTAATTAAATCATGAGCCTGGAGCCAAACTTCAAAAACCTTCAAAAGATTTACTTTGAGTGACATGCTGGCATGACCTCTATGAAGCTGACTCTGAGATACATAATTTACAATCGCCTATGACCCTGTTTCCCCCCCATCCCCCTGGGTGCATCATAATTCAGATTGTCCAATGAAACACTTTTATAGGCTGGGGGTCATCAATCACATTCTTCAATAGACGATTTTCAAGCCCAGAATACCCGGTTCTGCCTCAGTTACAATCTTGGTGAGATAAGCTCGGAATGTGCTTCTGAGCTCATTTGCCATATGTTCCTTCAGGTTTTTTCCCTCCCTCTCGCTCTTATGGCAAGTTGGAAACAGGCATAGGACATTCTGCGATTTCCTACCTAGACTGCTGCTGCTTTTACCCTCATCTCATTTTCGAGAGGTGGGTTCCTCCCTCTGCACCCGAGTGGCATTTTCCTTGTGATACCCTACACCTCCAGAAAATCTCCAGTGGGGACCCTGCAGGAGAATACTCCAGAAAAGCCCTAAGCACCAGGAATGCAAAGCTAAGCACATCTGGCAGGACCACTGGGCACTTGGGCACCCCTTCCCTCTCCTCGCCCGCCTCCCCCGCACACAGCCGTGGTGCCCATCCCCAGGAAAGAAAGGTGGACTCACTGTGACCAAGTTGATGAGGGAGACGGCGTTGTAGGAGATTCCCCAAAGGTTCATGGCACCCACAGTGTCCACAATGATCATGATGATGGTGAGCAGGTTGATGAAGGCAGAGCGCAGGTCCAGCCCCAGCAGGATGTAGCAGACGGCGAAGGTGGGCACCAGGCACAGGGCCAGGTTGACGAGGCCAATGGTGGTGATGGTCAGGTACTGCTCATAAAACACGTAGGTGATTCTGCGGGAAGAGAAGCGGTTCCGGGAAGGGAGTGGGACCACTTGCTATGGCCAACACGCCACGGCCCACTCACCACGGAACAATTTAACAATTCTATTTCAATATTTAAAATACATTTAAACATATTTTAATTTTTGCCCTTCCCATTTCATTCTATCCCTCCTTTTGCATCCTTTCTTTAATGAATCTATTCCACCCTTTCTTTGGTATTAGTGTAACTCTTGTCCCATGGCGAGTTGGCCTTGGTGAGTTTTCATAGACCCTTCCGGGAACACTCCAAGGCCCACCACCCTCCCTGAGTAGGGAGATTAGAGATCATCTAATCAGGCACCTCGGAGAGTTGTTACACCTCCTCCCCGTCTTCTCTACCCTTCAGCTTCCCTCCTATTCTATGATCCTATCGCGTTGACTGCTCTCCTCTGCAGCATCCTTTCTTCTTTAAGATTGTTCCCAACAGCTTGCTGACCCCTATCTGAATTGCCCCGAAGGTGCTTTTATTTTTTTTTCAAGAGGCAACTGGACTTTCTGGGTTTTCTTTGAAGACGTTTCGCTTCTCGTGAAGAAGCTTCTCCAGCTCTGACTGAAGTGCTTTCTCAGGAGGGACACTATACTGCAAAGGAAAGGACTGAAGCTGTCCAGATGTTGTAGGCCTGTCATCCTCAACTGGACCATCCCTTATCTCAGCCTGCTTGGTTCTTAGGAACATCCATGCAGAATGGTGCATTGAGGTCAGTCCTTGGAGGTTGGCCATGTCAGGAAACAGGCTCTATACAAACTATCAATATAGTAATTTATTTACTTGTTTGTTTATATCCTGGCATTATTAACCGCTTAGAGAGGGCTGTAAAGCACTATCAAGCGGTATATAAGTCTAAGTGCGATTGCTATTGCTATTATTTTTATATGGAACTTAAGGTGACGAACATATCTAATACTCCATCCTCCTCCTAGTTTCCCTCACAATCACAACACCATGAGGTCAGTTGGGCAGACAGAGACAGAGAGCACAACTGGCCCAAAGTCCAGTCTTCAGCATTCCTTCTCCTCCTCTGTGGCTCTCCACCATTTGGCAGCTCAGGATTTTTAAGGGTTAGGGCCTTTGCCCCACAGCCATGCCCGTTGGCTGGTTCATGTTGGAAGCCGAGAATCTGCTTTGGACTCTTCCAAGCAAAACCCAAGCCCAATCACAATTTCATGGCTGGAATGTGTAGCCCTGAAGCTCCCTTAAGAGTAGTAGATGGCTTCCAGATCCTTCTTGCCCTGTGATGGGGGGCACGGCAGCCCTTTCCTTCCTCAGTTCCCTCCCTCCCCGGGTCTGCCAAGTTTCTCCTCCTGCAACGTACGTGTAAGGGAACACCTGGAAGTTCGGATCAGTGCCGGGAACTTCCCTCAAAGTAGCCGTAATGTTAGCCGCCAGTTGCCGCATCACCTTCAACGCTGCCGTGTTTTCCTGAGAGTTCCTCAGCGGGGTGTGGTAGGCCATGAAGCGGGATGCTGTTGGAGGTAAGAGGTGTGATGTTGTTCCACCCCCAGACCAGCATTCCTCCAGAAATCACAATCCCACTCTGAAATTAGGTGGGATGACATAGAACTCAAGGTCTGGATTCTTTTGAAGCTTGGCCCCGGGCTCATTATTTAATTAGGGCAATCACCGGAACCCTGACAAGTGCCTTCCATTGCTGGGGTCTACTCACCCAAGATCTCCCCATCGGACCCCAGATGTACCGATGTGTCATAAGCCCCGAGGCCCCTGTAGAGGGAGGAAGAGATGAATGCGCCAGAAAGGCTGATGAACCTCTCGACGGCGTGGGCAAACGGTGCCAAATGGAAACAGACCTCCAGGCTACATTTGTGGCACTCACCCCTTGGGACACTTGAGGTTGGGCATGTCTTGGAGGAACCAGGGCAGGAATTTGTTGAACTCTTCTGTGTTTGGCCGGAGGCTGCCTTGGAAGCTGCCCATGCATTTGTTGAAAGCGCAGGCAAGGGAGTCTACCAAAGAGAGACAAACTCTTGGACACTGGCCCAGCCCAGGGCCCCATAGACATTTGGCCACCTGCCCTGAGATGGGGTGAACTTCTCCCACCCTCCCTGTGCAGAGTTCCTTACTGCTGGTTGAGGGGCAGAACTTGCCCTTGTTAGGGCCAGATTTGTAAATGCGGCAACATTTGGATATGGGGTTCAACCAGTCGATGAAGTCATCTACCCAGGAAGTAGCAGGAATGGCCAGATAGTACCTGAAAGCAGAAAGAAAGCTCAGGATTTAGGTCAGCCTGGGGGTCTCTTCTCCTAAGGCCTTGACAGAAGCCTTAGCCAAAGACGGCTTGAAAAAACTTTGGCACAGATTTCTGAGGTGCTTTTGGTGCCTGAGTGCCATTCCAGGCTCCAGGTTGAGTTTGGGACATGCCGAGCAACCACAAACATGAGTGAGCAGCTTTCTATAGTTCTGCCTTCTTACAGGCACATGTTTAGGAGCCATGGTTAGATAGCCAGGCGATTACTTCGGCTTCAAACACCATTAGCATCTTTCATATGGAAGATTAAAATCCAAGCGTGTTTTTTTTAATAGCAGGAAGATATGTATAATGCAAAAAGTTTAATTTTGAGTTGAAAGCAGCTTCAAAGTGGCTTACTTCTCAGGGAACTTGGTGGCCATTTGAATCGTCTGCATCATGGAGTTATTATTACACCCAGAACTGGAACAGATGCTGTTCATTCCAGGCACCGAGTTGTAGTTGTAACCACCAGTGGCAACAAAGAACGTTGGGGCGCCCACCATAAAATATTGGTTGAAAAACTGGAAGAATGTCAACATGTAGGAGTCCTGAAACAGCAAAGAAAAGCAAGGGGAAGTTTAGCCATTCCTTGGCTACCAAATCTGCCTTTCTGAACATTTCAGAAATGGAGGGCTGGTCGGCGAAGGGCTTCCTTTTGCTCCGTCAGCCAAGAGAGAGGTTAGCTGACTGGTTCCACTGCCTGAACAAACGCCAGAAGGAAATTAATGTTTAAATGCACTAAATTTCTATGTTTAGCCAGTGATTTGGTTGGTTTGTTTAAAATAAGATAGGGGTGTCAAACTCAAGGCCAGAGGGCCAGAACTGGCCTGTGGGATACTTAGATGTGGCCTGCAGGGCTGCTCTGGAAACAGAGAAGGACCGGCCCACAGTGCTTCTGCCAGTGAAAACGGGCTCCCGAGATCCATTTTTGGCTGCCAGGGCCCCCTGCAACTCTCTGCCAGCAAAAATGGGGCATCCAGCCCTCCCGAGCTCCATTTTCACTGGCAGGGGATTGCAGGAGGCCCTGGCAGACGAAAATGGAGCTCGGGAGCCTGTTTTTGCTGGAAGTGCGCTTGGGCCGCCACAGGCATCCCCGACACAAGTGACGTCAAGTTGGCCATGCCCGCCTCCAGTCCTCCTGAGGTCAAAAACAAGCTTGATGTGGCCCTCAATGCAATCGAGTTGGACACCCTTGAAATAAGATGTACGGCTTCAACCATTTCTAACTTAACTTCCTGCATCCGCCATAAAAGCATCTCAGGTATCGTTGCTTAAAGTGGTTCAGAAGGAAGGAAGGCTTTCTCAGGAGTGGCTTCCGACAGGGGCAGGGGTGAAATGAGGCTCTCCTGCTTCTGGATCGGCCACTACTGTCCTCTGCTCACCTTGGGCACCGCCAGTTCTTGCTCCAACCCCACATCGATGTGGAATGTCAGGTAGATGCCAGCACAGAAAAGCAGGGTGAAGAGCAGCACCTAGAGATGGGAGGAAGGGTCAGAAGGAAAGCTGGGCGTGTCAACTCATAAAACGTTTCTATGCCTGTTCCAGAGTTGCCATGAACAGAAAGGTGGGGGGGAGGAATATGAAAGCTGTGCAGCAGTTTGGAACCGAAAGTGCATTCCCTTCTTCTCTTGCAAAGATTATAACTAAGCTACCAGAATCTCTAATTGGAGAAGGTGATTGATGACTCTTGGCTATGAACGTGTTTTTCGGAGAATGTGAATTATGATGCACCCAGAGGGGTGGGGGTGGGGGGAAAACCAGGGCCAAGGGTGACCGTGAATTATGTGTCTCAGAATCGGCTACATACAGATCATGCTGACATGTTCGCTCCTAATAAATCCTTTGAAGTTTTTAAAGTTTGGCTTGAGGCTCATAATCTAATTAGGGCAACTACCGAAATCCTGACAGTGAGCTGGTTCTCCCCACCCCACCCCTGTTCTGCCCTCCCCCGGATCCCCCTCCAAGCCACTCTGCCCAGGCGGGGCAC
>JANHFN010005766.1:30802-43019 GCA_032468175.1 Toxicocalamus goodenoughensis
GCGTATCACACTGCTGGCATGTTTAATTTGTGATCAGCAAGGACACCTGAACCCCTTTCATGAGACCAAACCAATGGGGGCAATAGGACCTGTGGGTCAGGATGTGGGAAGAGTCACCTGATTTACCCACCTGCCTCCAGCTTCACTTACCCAGGAAGAAGCAGATGACTTCAGAGAGGCTGCACAGGAGCATGCTGGGGGCCACGCTGCCCAAACTGCGTCCAAGGTGCTGCTCTGGGGTTTCCCCAGGTTCTGGCTGGGATTTCTGGCAATGGCAGAGGCGAGGGGTGGGTGAGAGATGGGGCCAGCCAGAGAGGAAAGGCTGCCTGATGGTGCCGCTCCAGGCTCAGCCGGGCAACACCCACCCCAATTTAGTCCGGTGTAGCAGGAATGGCCTTGCTCCTGGCTCTCCAGCACCCAGTCTCTTCCCAGCACTCCAGTTCCAAACAGTAGTTTTGGCCTGTTCTGAGCCCACCCATCTTGGGGATGGGGGGAAGGGGAGGCATTTGCACCTGGTGTCCCAGCACAAAGATGAAGATGTTATCAGCGCCAACCGCCAAGACCAGGAAGGGCACCACTTCAATGATGATGAGGGACGAGGGCAGCCCTACGTAGCTGTAGAAGCCCAAAGATGACAGCACGGCCCCCAGGACCACCAAAATGCCACCCAGGGCAAGAGACAGCTTGGCATCCACCTGGAAAGGAGAGGCGGAGGGAAAGCCACGGCCCCGGCAGGGAACCAGACCCACCTTCTCCTCCCCATCCACCCACCCCGAATGGCCTGGTGCATAAGCGGGCAATGAGGAGGGAAATGCCCCAGGGGTCCCCACAGTTGGGGGAGCAACAGGCGGGCTGAAGCCTCCCCTTCCTGGGGTCAGGGAGGAGCCCCTTTTCAGCCTGCCTGGAAACCACTAAAAGAAGTGGAGCCCACTGTGTCCTAAGGCTGCATTAGCAGAATCTTGCAAGTCTGAATGACTTCCTGCCTCCACTTTGAACCCCTTTAGGTTCAGCCACAGAGTGGTCAATGGCTGGAACACACTACCTGACTTTGTTGTTACATCCTCTAAACCCCCACCCCCTTTAACCTCAAACTATCAACGATTGATCTCACCCCATTCCTAAGAGGTCTGCAAGGGGCGTGCATAAGTGCACCATTGTGCCTACCGTCCCTATCCTATTGTCCCCATTTATTCCTATTTCCTGTATTCTTATTCATGTTTATACTTATACCTATTATCTTGTAAGCGATTGACAAGTCAAATAAATAAATGATTGATGGATAGATGATAGATAGATGAAGTGAGAGAAAGAGATAATAGACAGACACAGACATACAGATAGATTGATACATAGACAGACAGATAACCATAGATAGATCGATAGATCTAGATGAAGTGAGATAGATAGACAGATAGATAGATTGAACTATCCACTATCCACTATTGACCTCACCCCATTCCTAAGAGGTCTGCAAGGGGCATAAGTGCACCATCCTGCCTACCGTCCCTGTCCTATTGTCCCTATTTATTCGTACCTATTTCCTGTATTCCTACTCATGTTTATTCTTATGCCGATCATCTCATACTCATGTTTATATTTATTTATTTGATAAGACAAATAAATAAATAAAAATAAAAATAGAATAAATAACTCAGGCAGGTCCTTCCTAAGTTTCTTCCTCTGCCCATTAAGCCACCCATGGGGGGGGGGGTGTTTCCTCTTGTCTGGTTCTTCCCTGGAGAGTATCTCTTTCCTTTCTCCTCCCGGAAGGCCATCCACACATTCCGTTATACCTTTCCTGCTCCAGAGAGGAGGGAATCTCATCACTTCTCACTGTTGGCTTAGAATCTGGCTGCTCTGCCCAGGAGGGGCAGCCATGGGCATATGATTAAAAGTTTCCCCCTCTGCTTCTCTCCCAGCAGAGACGTCTTGGCCAGACCAGGCTCACTACCCATCCAAACGTTTCACCCTGATCTGGAGGAAGTTCTGAGAAGCCATAAGTCTGTGGCAGCTCCTGTTATTCCTTGAACAAACTGGGACCAGCCTTCCCTCCTGTCAGACCCACAAGGTGGACGGAAGGCTAGAACTCGTAGGGGGATCCGGCATGTTGTCTGACTATCTTTTCGTCCTACCAGGATGCTCCTGCAGCTGGAGTATTCTCCCAGGGCCACCGTGATGTATATGAAGATGACCAGGTAGCTGACGGCAAAGATGGGGAGGTCCTCCCAGGTGCTTCGGCTGACTTCATCCTCCAGGGAGCGCTGCAGTCGCAGGAAAAGGAGGAGAGTTGAATTGGCTCCCGTGGGAAAATCAGATAGCAATAGATAACGGGCTCAGCATTTGTAGCACAACATGTGCATTTTTGGCTTTTCTTATCATCTTGGTTAGTTCTGAGTAATTGAAAACCAACTGCGCAATTCTTGTGAAAGGTGGAGGCAGAAGGGCAACAGGAGGCTCTGTTCACATTTGCCCTGCCCTGCCTGCAACAGACACGGGTGGTTTTAAAAGTTGGCTTTGAACAAGAGAAGTGGGAGCCTTCAGGACTTCCTAAAATGCAGCTACATGACAGTTTATAAAGTTATTCCCTCAAGTATTGCTTTATTATTGCTTTATTTATTATTCTGGTTTTTAATGCTGTTTTTATTTTTGATTGGGAACCATTCAGAGTTTGGCCATAAGGTGGGCAGCTAAAATGGTTTAAATAAAAGCACAGGCAACATATAAGTGCCTTTCCCAAGGAATTCTACTGTATTCATAACCTGGAATTATGCCAGCATTTAGACACTTTTCACCCAGCTCTCCTTTCCTGGGTTCCCTTGCCTGGTGCTACAACTGGATTCAGTCTCCCAAGCAGTAGAGGGACAGTGGCACTCATACCTCTGCCATGTAGGCGATGGCGTACTTCTCAGAGTTATTTTTTTGAAATTCCTGTACCACCTCCAGGTAACGCTTCTCCCACAAGAGCACAAAGTCAGAATGTGGGTCGCTGGAGAGAAAGTTGTTCAAGGAGAAGGTGAGGATGAGCGCTTCTGCTTCGGAGTACTCCAACCCTGTCGAGCATAGAGAAAAGTCACCAAAACGCCGGAGAGGCAGGAGGACCTTCTAGTTCGAACAGATGCTTCCACCAGAGTCCCCAGGGCGGCGGGAAAAAGCCCCAACTGCCCCAGGAGGAAGCCTAACAAGGCCCAAATCAGGCCCTGAGTTCCAGCTGGTCCGTTTGGAAAATGTCTAGTGGGAAATGCATGGATCAGATAATTCTGGACTCCCATTTCTCAACAGAATTGCGAACTCTACCTTAGCCCTGATTCTAAACAAGCTTCCTTTCAGCCTTTCCGGATTCCAATTTGGGAATGGTTCACACGAAAAGACCTCATAGCTCTTAGGGGTTAAGCTCAGAACTAGTGATGGACCACAAACGTCACACCCTGACACAGAAAACAACCGTTGTTGTGTGATTCATGTGAAAACTTGAAAGCCACTGTCTCTTATTTTTGCCTCTCCTCATTTTACTCCCTGCCCAAATGCAACAAAATACACCGAAACAAGAAACTTCTTTTTCTGCTGGACTAGTTGCTGCATGGCCATCTGTTTTCGCTTCCCACCACCATGTCCAGTTTTTATATTTGTTGACAAATTTGCTTTGCTCTAAATCTTAAATATTAAAATTTGTTCCTGAACTGCAGATAAATCTTTTCTGCTAATAAATTCTAGGTTTGTAGCACTTATTCTGCATTGATTTCTCTGCAGGAACCCAAGATGCATTGTAACTTCATCCTGTCTGGGACCTACCATAACAGTGACGGGATTGGAGGGCTTTGCCCCACCTCTCCCAGGTAAACCAGATAGGAAGTGTGTCAAGAATTACAGATATCTTAATTCCAATCTAAAGAAGGCACAGCTGAGATCTCAAGAAACGGAAAAATAGCCAGAAAGCATCGCCAGCTGAAGGTAATCTACCGCCAAGCCCAGCGGGGGCATGGACCTTCCTACCACAGCCAGGTAGGATACCAGGGTTATCCATGCTTGTCATTCTACAGTCCAGCTGACCTCACTCTCTTCTTCCCCTGACCTAAACAGGGTCGGTCCCATTGGGAATGACATGAAAGAGGGGGCCACTGCTGTCTATGCTTAGCACCTGGGAGGGAGCAGGCTCTCCTACCTGAGTAGCCTCCTACAGCCAGGAAGGGGAACACGGGGGCTCCGTAGTCTGACATACAGCTCAGCTTCAGCTCCGTGGTGTCTTGGAAAGAGGCTGGAGAGCTATGGTAAGGGCAAAGAAGAGAGGAACATTACACATATTACAATATGGGGTATGCGAGGGGAGAAGATGCAGATGTGAGAGAAAGAACAGCCCTGATCCCCAAGGCAAGAGGTTGCCATTCACCAAAAAAACAATTTGCCTTCCCTGTAGCGCCTGCAATGACTCTCTGCAGGCTCCTAACAAAGAAGTGGACAGGAGGGAGAGCAGGCAGGGCCAACCAGTGTTTGTGCTTATTGTCCAGGCTCCTCATATGGCCAGTTGCAAAGTGCCCCCCAAAAGTGGGCAGCAGCCTGTCACCTTCAGTCCTGCTGCACAATCAGTAGGAGGACCCAAATCTGGGTGGGCCACTCATCTCCCTTCACTTCAATTTAGGCTATGGTTGGGAGGTGCCAACAGGAGGTGGGTGGAGGGGCAGCCAGCCAGCTTAAAAAAAGTCCAGCCCATCCCTATCCTGGAGTCGTGCCTGGAGTGACACAGGGTCAAGGAAGCAGTTGCCTCCAGCAGGCAAGGGGCACACGCCCAAGGCAGGCAAGAATTGGGGCACAAGAGGCAGCAGCAGGACTGGCACTGAAGGTGGAAACCTTAAACTGACATATACTTTATACATATATACATATATATGTTTTCTTAAGTTTTCACAGGTACTTACATGCAGGGTATTCAGCTTTGTTCGGGTAATACAGAAGCCTGATGATGGCAGATGAGATTCTGCTGAAACGTTGCTACAACTTTAAAAGCACAACTATAACGACGTGGGGACATACCCAAACAAAGCTGAATACCATATATATATATATACATATCAGTTCAGAGATGGGTAGGAAAGATAAATGGATGGTGATGAAAAGGAAATGATGCCCCCAAGAGGTAGCACCAGCTGCCCTTCTTAGCAAGCATGAAAAGATGAAATAGGGACGTGGTGGCTTAGTGCTTCAGATGCTGAGCTTGTCGATCAGAAAGGCCGGCAGTTCGGTGGTTCAAATCCCCAGCGTCGCATAATGAAGTGAGCTCCCGTTCCTTGTCCCAGCAGCTTCTGCCAACCCGAGCAGTTCGAAAGCATGTAAAAAAATGCAGGCAGGAAAATAGGGACCCCTTTGGTGGGAAAGGAACAGCGTTCTGTGCGCCTTTGAAGGCGTTTAGTCCTGCCGGCCACATAACCACGGAGACGACTTTGGACAGCGCTGGCTCTTTGGCTTTGTAAAAGAGATGAGCAGCACCCCCTAGAGCCAGAAATGACCAGCATGGATGTGCAAGGAGGGGAACCTTTACCTTACCCAAAAATGAAATGGATCCACCTCACCCCACCCCACCCCTGCATAGAAGGCGGCTTCCCAAACACCCACTCACTGGATGCAGTAGAGGAAGTGGTCCCTCCAGTCGACTGTGCCATTCTTCTTCCCCACCGTCTGGTTGGCTGTCATGTTCAGGAGGGTTTGGTTGTTCTGGAAGAACTGCAAAAGGCTGTTGACAGCACAGTCGGAGAGACTGGCGTTCTGGGGGTTCAGAGGTGCATAGCAAATGTCCTGCAAGGTGACCTGCCTTTGATGCTTTGCAGACCAGATCTTCAGGCCCTGCAGCTTGATCTGCAAGTCCAGCAGGTCCAAGAGTACCGCTTGAGAGAGGACCCCGCTGAAGTTCTTTGGGCCCCAGAAAAGGGAATCGTAAATGTAGTTTGAGGGGTTCTTGGCTGTCAGGATGATTTGGTTGGTCCGGAAGAAGGGCCCAAAGTGCTCCTCGTAGAGCGCTTTCTCCTGCCGGGCCTGGCTGTCAGGAGAGGCCCAGAGCTCCAGCGGGTCTGTGGTCAGTTCCATCCACATCATTCCGCTGGAAAGCCCTGCCACAATGGCTAGAGAAATGAGGATGACTTTGATGGGGTTAGAGGCCACCAGGGTGCCCCAGCTGCTGAAGGCCTTAACTAAGAAGTCGTACATGGCCTGACTCACCTTCTCAGAGGTGGCCAACTTAGTCACGGCGTCCTCTCTGCTGTGGCCCTTCTGCTTCTCAGGGGAGGAGCATCTCTGCCACAGCAGAAAGGACATAAAGGACAGCGCAACAACCCCAAAGAGAAGGATGGAGACAAACAGGACTCCGTCCATGATGCCCACTTTGAAGGGCTGGTGTTCGGAAGAGGGAAGCTGGATGGCCGGACACGACTGTTCACAGTCTGGACAGGAGCACTCTGGGCTATTATGGACAGCCTCGCTGCATTTCCAGACTGTTTTGTTGAGTGGCAAAATGCCCGTCTCCTCAGCTGTCCAGTCCCCTGGTTTCAGCTGAAAGGAGAGGGCCAAGGGGGCCATCCCGTTGCTCGTGTCGCCTTGGAAGTCTAGCCAGCGCTGAGTGGTGCATGCAGCCGCCCCATACTTGCCACACATGGTATCTATGACGTAGCCCCCGATGGCCGGCAACCTGACTCCCTTGCACGACTGGAAGATTCCCTCAGCAAACTGCTGGTTGTAGAAACTCTGCATCTCCAGCACGCCCCTCACCGTAACGTTCAGGAAGGTGCCGTTGAAGTCCCGGGTGACATTGATGAACTGGCTCTGGTTTGGGCTGCAGATGTTCTGGCAGTGCATGTTGGAAAAGTTCTCTGTGCAGGCTGGGCAGCGAGACATCACAGACTGGAGCAGCATCAAGCTCTCCTGCAGGAATTGCAACTGGCCCGCTGAGCAGCAGGTGTAGGTGCTGTTCTCTCCTGTGAAGAGTATCGGGCACAAACTCTTCAAGAGGTTGAGGGGGGGCCCCGTGAGTAGCCGGGCTGGGGTGTTGGACAGGCAGGGCACTTTGTGCGGGAGGAGTCCGGTTCCAAGTTCAGGATTCAGGCCACATTCACCATAGCAGGCACAGTATCCTGCCTGGTGGATTTTGGTCAAGGCGGCAGCCTGGAAAGCAGAGAGAGCCCCTTAATCCCCATGGCTGTTGAGAGGGGCATGTTTGTGCTGGTGGGAGGGGCTGGGGAAGAAGAAGGGGTCCCTCTGCCCCCATGGGTTGCAATAGGGACTGGACTGCAGATATAGCTGCACTGGGATCAAAGCAAGAACTGCCCCCCCCCGAGCAAGCACAGCGTCTTCCTCTTTGGAGGTTCAAGAAAGAGTGGGGGACATTTTGCCAGGGGTCCTTTGAGAAGCCTTAGGATCAGGGGTTGCTGTCTTTCGCTCCCCCCTCCCCAGACCTTCGAAGTCTTATTTCACCTTCTCCTGCTCCCAACCAAGGAAGAACCAGAAAACGGAGCCCCTTTTTCACCCTGCATTGGCTTCTAAGGGAGGGATGGGCAACCCGCAGCCTAGGGTTCAATGCAGCCTCCCAAACTCTCGTTTTGTTGTCCTTGGAACCATCTCTAAACATTATCACTGAAAACCGATTTCCTGGCATTTTGAAGTGAAAATGTTTATTTATTAAATGTACTTATGTCTCATCTCATGGGATTAGCCTGAAATACAAATGTGGCATTTCAAAAACACATTTCCTCAGATTTGCCACCAAATTAGCCCTACCCACATGTATTATATATCCCCCCCCCATATTAAGTACAGCCTCTGGCAGAGAGGCTTGTCCTACCCTATTCTAAGGGAAAAGCAGAGGTTTGTCCTACCCAACCCAGTTAGAGAACATCAGTCATAGAAGCTGGTCATCCCGTTCCCCCCCTTGGTGCCAGCCAGCTGTGCCCTTTTCCAGAAGATGCCTTTTGTCTTCTGTGGCAGGAGCAAAGCTGAAAATGCTCCTTGTTTTTCTAGTCTCTGCGTTCCCACAGATGGGAAGCACGCCAGCCTTTGTTTCTTCACTCAGGGAAGGCCGGTCTCCAATACGGCTCTTGCTTCCTAAGACTTTTTAGCCTGCCATCTTCTCGAGGCTCACTGTAAAAAGTTAGCCTCATAACTTGAACTGCTTGCCTATGACTGGACCATCTGGGGACAATCTCCTCCTGAATGAACTTCAAAGGATATTTGGGTGTTTGGATACTTGACTTTTCTGTTTGTGTACGTATCTCCAGTTGCCCCAAACTACAGATATATCTGTTTAGGGAAGCCATAAAGGAGGAAGTGGTCCTTTGCAGATAAATTGACACCCCCACCCGGTTGAAGTGTCCCTCCCTTCAAAGGGCCGAGAGGGAGTTCAGGAGAAGCCTTATAGTTGGGGACACCAGGGCCCTCAAAAGCACACCTTGCTACCAAACCCTTCCCACCCACAATCTCTGCTGCTGCTGTCATCACTGCTCACCCACCTCGGTCCTCAGGTTCAGACTGGTGCTGAGCACCACTACAGCAAACAGGGCCACCCGCAGCATCGTGGCAAGTCTGGGCTACCGGCAGGGCTCCTTGGAGAAAAGGGAGTGCCAAGGCACACGCTCGCTCATCTACTTTCAAGATATCACACACCAATCAGGCTGCACCAGGATCATATCCTGGCTTATCATTTACCCAGATAGCATTGAGGTTCTCGCCATGCTGGGTTAGTCCCCACCTACCTGTTTCCCCACCCCCACCTCACCCCCGCAACCCCGGCTTACTTGGAATCTTGGCTTTGACCCAGCTGGGAAACTGAGGCACGCTTTAGCAGCAAGCATTGTTCTGACCAAGAGGATAGATAGGGGCAGTTGCCTTGACCCTACTGGCCAGATACTGTTTATAATCTTGCACCAGGTCTTCCTCATATGCCCCCTATAAAGGAGGCATAAAGGAGGGCCGAGGCTGCCTCCTTTCCACGGGAGCTTTTTTGGCCTGACAAATACAATTGAAACAAGAAATATTGAAATCCATTCTCGACGCAACTTGTGTTGGAAAGGAACACAAAAGGTCTTCCATAACTCCCAGACAGATCCTGCCACAATAGGCCCTGGTGGTGTTTTTAAAAAAGAAATTGCTCGTCTGTATATCTGCAACCTTACACATTCCTTACAGTCATTTTGGTCCCTGAACTTTCCTCCATGATGTGAGCGCAGCACTTGGTGTAAAGTTGCAACTCCTTTAGAATAAAAAACAATAGCAGCAAAGGCAAAAATGAACTTGATGGTTCAAGGGGTCTCGATGAATTGAGAGGCAAAACGCCAGCCAGCACTGTGATGCACCTGCCCAAAACCCCTAAAAGAAGAACTGGCCTGCAACAAAATACTGGTTTGGCTTCTATGGCCTCAGTGCACAAACGTTGGAAGGGAGAGCAAGGGGGGGAAGTGGCTTCCTCCAAGTCAAGCAGCCCCAACAGCGGAAGGAAGCGAGAGGTGGGCAGGTTTCCCCGTTAGGCAGTGTAGGAGGGCAATGGGGAGCAACGGTCATGGTCAAAGACACAACCCAAAGAGAACAGCGAGATAAGGGGAGGCAGGTGCAAGGCCACAGCAAGCTTGAAAGTTGTAAACAAATGATCCCAGTTGGATCTTTGATGCGTATTCTCTTCCTGTTGAGGATGATGGGCGAAAGGCAATTATCTCCAGAAAGCCACGTCATTCTATTGCCAAAGAAAATGGGATAGTTTTGAATGATCATCAACAAAGATAAAAAGCAGACTCTGGGAATTTAAAATGGAGGAACTGAAAGACAATGGTTATTTGCTGGAACTTCAGGCCCAGGAGGAAACTACCATAAAGTGTGGGGGTTTTTTTTATCACTGGACAGGCAGGAAAGTAAAGCATCTAAAAGCTCGCAAAAGGAATGGAATTCTGTTACGGCAGACAGAAAAGAACCAGACAGGCTCTGATGGGCATTGCTCACTTCCGCAGAATTGGGTTTTCACAGGTAATTTTTGACAGGACCCACTTGGAACAAGCATAGGGACTACACCCATTTAAACAGGGCATAGAAAATGGCTTCCGCCTGTCACTTTCCAGCAAAAGTGAAAGATTTGACACTCCTTGGATATTGGATCAGCTGCGAGACTCTTTTCAAAGCGAGGCCAGCCAGCCGGCCACTTGTCTGGGATGCCATTTGCATTTGCATTCTTGGGCTGAGCAAGGGCCGGACTCGGTGTCCTCAATGGCCCTTTTCTCTTCCATTCAAGGAGGCCAAGCCTTTTTTTACGCTACTTATTTTTATTAGTTTCTGAAAATATAAAACACAAAGAAAAATAAAAATGAATGGGAAAGTAGGGGAAAGAAAAAGGGAAAAGAAAATGTGAGGTAAAAGTGTGGACCGACTCTTTTTAGCACGGTAGAAGATAACATTACAGCCTCAACTAATGTTTACACATTAGTACATATTAGCCATTTCTAGAACAAATTTAATTGGCAATTAAACTTCATTTTATTTAATGAAACGGTTTCATTTTTTCCTCCTCACAAGCACTTAAATCCAGACGTGGCCTTCAGGTGAAGATGGGCCTTTCTCCTTCCAAGGATGCCAAGCCCCAACGGATGGCCTCGCCACCTGCCTTCCTGACAGAGCATCTGCCAAAGGCTGCCTCAGCCTTCTCCTTCCCCCTCTCTGAAATATCGCACCAAAATCTCCATAGCTCTGGCCCTTTAATACAATGACAAAGTCCCCTGTCCTTGCTAGGTGAAACTGGGGGGCTGTACAAAAGGTGGAGTCCAGCAAAAGCCCTCAGGGGGAGGGGAGGCCATTTCTGGGGCCCTGCTTGCCCTCCTGATCCTTGCTGTGCAACGTCACATCAGGCCAGGCCACGCAAAGGCTGATTATCCCTGAGCTTCTTATCCTGCCACTTCAAGGTTTACAATCCTGTCCTGGCCTTGACGCCTGATAAAGCCACCATCCCGGGCAAGAGTCCACCAGACGCCACCCCAGCCCGCTGGTTGGCAAGGTGTCCTGGGGTCGGCTGCTCCAGCCTGCTGGGAAGAATCTTTTCTGGCAACAGGCCCCGACCGGCCCTTTCTCACCGTCATGCCCGCAGCCCCATGCCTGTTGGTTTTATTTATGTGAAGAGGGTGCACACCTCTGCTCCGTGAACTCTCCTGGCTCCCAGAAAGTCACAGCACTGCTTCCCACGAGGCCGAGTTGTTTGTGGGATGCCCTCCCCCCTTGCCTGCTCCTTTGAGTGCCATCCGCACAAGAGCACTCAAGAGACACAGCAGGAGTCAGGAATTGGCACCAGGTGCCTCATGAAAGGGGGCTTTGTCTTGGCTATTGCAATTTATTTAGCCAGGGGCAGTTTGGCAAGAGGAGTGCAGGGACGGGGGAGAGAGCGAGAGCAGCTGTATGGCCCTCCTGACCTCCGGGAAAGGGGAACCGATCTCTGGTCACTCTCAGGCATCCTGCAGCTGGTGGGAGCCGAGGGCTCCGGTGGCTTATCTGGGCTTGGCCAAGGTCTGAAACTTCTTCCTGCTGCTCTTGAAGCTGTGCAAGGGGTTCCGCTGGCCCTGCAAAGGAGGTCGTGGCATTAGCCCCCCCAGGACCACCTGAGAGCTCCAGCCCAGCACTTGGCCACCAGGCTCGGCCCCTGCAGTTGCTCCCCTGGGAATGGGGGTGGGCAGCATAGGAGACCACCAACCGTGCTAGTGGAGGCTGGGCATTTCCGCCGCTTGCGCTTCCCAGCGAGGGCTGGCACTGCTGGTCGTAGACCCTGAGGCACTGCAAGAGGAAGAGCCTGTCAGCTTCCAGAAAGCCCCCCCCCCCCCGCCCCTCCTGGCACTGCACACCACAGCCCGCCAGGTGCTTCCACTTCCTTGGGAAACCCAGAGGATGCTTCTGCCCCAAATCCAGCCCACTGAAAAGGAGAAAGGCCCACGTGTACTAGAAAGAGGGGAAGCACCACGCCTGTCCGAGACGCAGAGGGGCCTTTGGTTTCTAGCAGCCCCTTCCTCCCCAACAGCGGAGACGCCCCTCCAAAGCGTGGCCCTACCCAGGTATTCTGGGACGTTGCACAGGTGGGGCTTCACGATGGCCGGGTGAAGGGGCTTGTCGTGGCGCAGCAGATTCAGATCCCGGGGATTGTCTTCGAAGTACGTCTGGGAGAAAAAGAGCCAACGGGCTGATCAGCTGGACGGATGCCGCCACTGGGAAGGAGAAGGGAGCG